>JAHKKF010538753.1:0-14753 GCA_019740295.1 Labeo calbasu | reverse complement strand
CGACAGTTCCTCAGCATCCGAAGCAGCCAGTGACATGCTGTCCAGCATGTCATCTTCACTCCCGCCGAAGGAGACCATGTCGCTCGCAGCCGCAGAGGTTGTTTCGTTTCAGAGGTTGTTTCGTTTCTCTGCACGATCCAATGGCCGTGCAGTTGCACTGCGTTTATGAAAAAGGCTTCAGTCAAGGAGAAAAAAGGACTTTTTCCCATAGCGTCTAACGACGCAGTACGAGTGTAGTATCGAAAGGGAACTGGCAATAGCTAAGCTAACTGTCATTTTGTTTACTTTATTTATCTTAAGAGTGTTTACTATCATGCTGCATATGAGAAAGAAAACACGAGATGAGCACACTATAACAATAGTCATACGTGTATAATAAACATAAATTTAGATTTTATTTTATATTAGATACAAAATTGTGTATGTATTTTATATGTATTTAAATTTAAAAGTAAAATACATTGGGTTTTTTTTTAAAGTTATATCATAATGTTTATAATGCCATCAGTTACTTTCTTTGATGTTCCATTTGCCATTCCAAATGAGCGATTATTGTCAGCGAAGTCCACTGTTTAGGGAGTAGGGAACAGTGAACACTGCTTAGAAACCATTAGTCAGAATGCACCTATTGATTGTTTATGTTGCTAAGGGTGTTGCTCAGTGATGCACAGAACCGTTGGGTGAAACGGTCATAGCGTGCTTTATCGTAAGTAACACAGCTGCTGACCAATCAGATTTGAGAACTGGAACTAACCATTTTATAAGTGATATTGCATTATTTTTACAGTGAAAGGAGAAGTGAAATACCACAGCTGTTTATTTACCGTAGATTAAGTAAATTTAGTTCTGACTGTAATTAGGGCCTGAGCACCGATGGTGTGAGGACCCTACTGGAATTGCTCAGATTCTTCTTCTCCAAAATAAATGGCATTTTTGAGGGCCTAAACATTTGAAAACTCATGACATTTTGCACTCATCTGATTTGTGTTTCAGGCTTTGTATTTTATAAGTGACCATATTCACTTAGCCATAGCGCCACCTGCTGACAACAGGAAGTGACATGTTTTACGCTGTAATAAACTCCTCCTAGAGATTTAATGACATCAACATTATATTTGGTCAGTCTAATCTAAAGGCCTTTGCGATGTTAAATTGTGAAGATCTTGAGTTTTCATTAAAGGGTGTGTCCATGGCGGCCTGATAAATTTCTGAAAAATCCCAATATCCAGTTATAGTTATGCGCCACCAGACTTTGACATATTCCTTCTGTATTTACCACTGTAAATGCATATTTCTCACTGTTCGCTGTTTTCCTAAAGTCACCAGGTGCAAGGGCCTTTTCAATGCCGCTTACAGCTTTAATTAACAATCAGTATTAGGTTAATCATGTGCCACCCCTAGAATTAGTTCATTTATTTTCACATAAACTCATACAGTGATTTGTTTGTTTGTTTGTTTTTGTAGCAGGCAGCACATTATCATCTCCCGCCATGCTGGCCATCAAAGAACACTCTGATCATCAGAAGACACAAACTATGCAATTTTATAATTACCAAGGAGAAAATGGCATCAATAAAAACAAAAGTACAGGTATGAGAACTTCTTTCAACAAAGGTGCCCAGTGGTGTAGTGGTGCCTGGAGATGAGTGGTTACCTCTTAATTTATGAGAAAACATGTTTTTAATACAAATAAGCATAAGCACCAGTCAAGCTGCAGTATCAAACAGGACCACAGGAGATACCAAAAGACCAATAACTGTACAAGCTACCATATGAATCCATTCAGAACTACTAAACCACTGAGCAGTGCACTAAAATACCAGCATCCAGTATAAAACACTTGTGCTTTTAAACCAAATACACGCTGAAAAGAATAACTTACTGTCATCCGGACGTGACTCTGTGCCAACTGTGATGAAATCAGTTGGGTTTTCTCTGTAATAGAGCCGATTTGAACGTACTGTTTGAGCACATTTGTTTACTGGATCCTTGGACTGAAAAGTTTACAGGAGTTCACCGGATTAAGAAATTTCTGATCATAAAAAAACTGCTTCTTGTCATTTTTAAGGTATTGTTTTCAATAAAATGTACTGATCCAAATTAGTAATCAATAATTAATTATTATTTTACCACTCTGCTTAGCTCCCCTGACATGCACTTGCGCATGAACTGACAGCATCTCTGCCACTGTCGGCATCCTCTGACTGGGGTGGGGGGACAGAGCAGGTATGGGAACAGGCGCAATCAAACATATTTCGAAGGAAGCCGGCACCACGGTCTGGTCTATACTGGGTGTTTTTAGGGAATACTTGCATTTATTCATATGCGATTGGTTTAGCTATTCATGTGGTGAACTGTCATGATTTTGGCTAATGCAGGACACCACTAAATGATGCACATCAGAGGGAATTTAGAAGTGGGTATACGCAATGCCGACTGATAAAGAAATGGGTATTCGCCTTGTACTTGCATGTACCCTGCACTACACCACTGAAAGTGCCTGTTAACTGGACTGAGATTACAAGCAATTCATAAGTTCATAATAATTTTCTTTTAAATTCTATTGTATTTTAATCTAGTACTCAAATCCAAAAAAATTACCTGAATACTCCAAAAAAAAAAAAAACTTTTTTTTTTTTTTTTTTTTTACTAAAATTGAGCTACATGTATCTGCCTTGTTGTTTTTTAAGGGTCTGCAAAAGCATCACAGTATTACACTGGAGCGTACACTTCTCTGAGCAGAGAGGGGTCGAGAAGAGAACAGGTGAGGCGGCTGAACTGAACTTACCATCACTTATAATGTGTCTTTACAATTTTCCTTTTTTTTTTTTTTTTAGCCCATTAGATTCTCATTACTGTAATTCACTAGCAGTTTGAACAATAATTTTATACTGGACTACAATGTTCTTATTGAAACTAGTTTATATTGTTTTTTAAAAAAATTAGCTACTTTGAGGAAAAAAAAATATTTCAGCCAATTTAGTCACTTACAACGTTCCACTTGGTTTAGGATGCTGCCTTATGAGCTGCGTTAGCTGCCAGGGCAGCCCTCATGGGTTCATGAACAGAGCTCTTTTGTAGAATGCCCTGCTGGCTGTGTATATATGATTTACACAAAATGAGCTGAAAGTGTGAACAAACAAGATCCTGACTGTTTAGCTGAAGACCAGATTATCTTGTTTGTGTGCAGAACGTGTATCACACTGATGAAACGGGCCATAGAAACCATGACACATACCGCAGATACCTGCATTCACCACACGCCTACGAGGACTCGTATCTGGAAAAGATGGTGCACTATTCTCCCACTGATTACAGCCAGGCACACGGCTTCAGAACCACAAGCAACTATGTGGACTTTTACTCTTCCACCAGGAGACCATTACACCACAGTGAACATTACCAAGGATCCCCTGATTCATGGGTATAGAGACCCAGCTTACAGGCTGCACTCTAACACAGAAATGGACGTGGGAACACACTGTTATTAAATAGATGTGAGTAGTGGATGCAAAGCATATGAATGTGATTGAGAATGTCTAGCAGAATGTTGGTTTAATGGAAATAAGAAGTGAATCATGAAAACTGTATGTAGGGGACTGGAGTGATGTTGCAGACCAGGAGTGTGCAAAAAACCGCAGCCCTGCAGAGTTTAGTTCAAACACGGCTCGAACACACATACCATATAGTTTTCAAATAAGCCTGAAGGACTTGATTAGCTGCATTATGTGCATTTACTTAGGGTTGAAGCTAAACTCTGCAGGACTGCGCCCCTTCAGAATCTGAGCTTTGCACCCTTGGTGTAGACTTTAGATGATTTTTATTACCATTAAAGTATGAGTAACTGAGGAAAAAGACTGGGAAATTTTTACAAACTTGGGGCACCTGACAACGAACTTGAGTTTGTCAAAACAATAAATAAATAAATGAGTAACGATCAAATGTAAATGAAGGATTTCAGAGGGAACGTTGTACCTGTTGTTGTTGAGATTGTCGATGCTATGGAGTCTTGTGCATATCTTTCATTTATTTTTAGACTGATTGAAAATAGCTGCCAAATGGTTTATACTTTACTACACTGGTAAAAACTCATGTCATGTTAAATCTCGCAGACCTAAGTAAATTAATGGTGACATGTCATTACATCAGTTCTAAATTAATAAAAATCATTCTTGTTTTTGTTTTGTTTTGTTTTGGCATGCAAAGTTTATCTTGTCACAAGCTGTGCAGAGGGCGTAAAATGTCAGCTTGTGGAATAAAGACATGGGTATTTACCAAAGCTACTTCATCAATATGATCCACCTTGTCAATAAATTGTTTGGGCATGGAAGCTTGACAATAAAGAAAGGAAATAGCAAGGCCAAGTATGTGCTGTTGAAACAGCAAAAGGAACTCAGCAGACCATCCTACTTGTCTCCAGCAATGACTTTATAAGGCGAAAAGGAATTTGATTGCAGATAAATTAACTTACCACCATTCTCAATTATTGTGCACGCTATATGATATCTGGCCATTTCCATAAATATTGTATCCGTCTGGACAGTAAGAAAGTCCCCCTGTGGTTAGATAATCCTCTGCAACCTAATAAATCCAAGTTATGCGAGAACATTATTATACATAAGGTAAGCAGTATATTCAGTGAAGATAAATACTCCCATCCATCTGCAGCTCATGTTGTAGGGTACGTGTAGTCCAAATTGCATAGCCTTGAATGTTCATGGAGAAAAAAGTGATTAATTTACTAAATGAGTAACAGTAATTTGCTTTCTTACAGGTGCACCAAGTAATTTTTTCCACTCTGTATTGGTCAATAAAACAACCATGAAATTAGTTGCACTTAGTCAAAATAGCATATTTTTATTTTTTTTTTTTAAATGCAAGCGCTCACCTCATGAACACTCTTGAACCAAACTGGCATAAATGGATAGTCTAATTAAAAGGCAGTAGCCTAACCGGTCAAGGTGAACACAAAAATAAGATTTACCGGCAATTCTTCTGGTACTCCAGAGGGAAATCTTGCCTTTCCTCCATACGTCAAAAAGAAGGGACTGTATTTAGTAGTTGTGTGGATTTCGTAACAAAAACAAAATTGCTTTCTTTCAAGTTTAAAGGCAGATTTTTGTATTTTTATGTGGTGAAATTTAATTATTGCTGTTTGATTTTTATTAAAATCAACCATTGTCCTTCCATAGTAGCATTTAGATCATGAAAACCACAGTTAAAACCTCAATACAATAGTAAATAAATAAATGGTAAATGTCCCATACAAGCTCTGTCACTGTCGTCCAGGAATAGGCAACATTGGTTCTAATCAAACACACCTGAACAAGCCAATCAAGGTCTTCAGGATTACTAGGGCTACAGGCAGGTGAGTTTTTTTTTTTTTTTTTTCAGGGTTGGAGCTAAACTTTGCAGGATATTGGCACACCAGGACCGACCTTACCTATCAGCTTCCAGATTAAACACCAGACTAATTGCCCCACCTGACATCAACAGTGCTGGTGCCGATTTCTTCAGAATAAAACAAGCTGTTTCTTGAAGATTCCACTGTTGTGCATGATACAGCAAAGAATTCACCATGGTTGGAAAAGTGCTTTCAAAAGCCCTCCAGGATAAAGTTGTAGTAAGCCACAAGTTAGGAGAAGTCTACAAAACATTTAAAAGGCGTTAGTTATCCCTCTGTTCAGAGCATCATTAAGGAGTGGAATGCGTATGGCACCACCAGCACATGCCCTAGATCAGGCCGTCTGTCTAAAGTGGATGACAGAGCCAGAAGGACATTGATAACAAAAGGAGGAGGCCAAAAGCAATTTGGATTTACAAGGCTTCATGGCTGGGTCTGGGCAGTTTGTGCATGTGACGACTATCTACCAAGCTTTACAAAAAGCTGGCCTGTATGGCAAGCTGGCACGAAAGTAGCCTTTCCTAAAAAAAGTGTCACACTCAGTCTCGCTTGCGCTGTGCAAAAACACATTTGGAAGAGTCTGATGCTTTCTGCTATGGTCTGAAGAGACCAAAATGTACCTTTTTGAACAGAACACCAAGCACTATGTTTGGCGAAAAGCCAAAACAGCACACCACCCAAAACACACAATGCATACTGTGAAGCATGATGGTGGCAGCATTATGTTGTGGGGGTGTTTCTCTTCAGCTGGAACTGGGCGATTGGTCAGGATTGAGAGAAAAATGGATGCTGCCAAGTACATCTAAATTCTTGAGGAAAACCTGCGTCCCTCTGCTAGATAGCTGAAGATGGGCAGGTCATTCACCTTCCAACACCACAATGACCCTAAACATACAGCCAAAACAACAACCAAATGGCTTAAGGAAAAGAATGTGAATGTCCTTGAGTGGCCAAGTCAGGGCCCTGACTGAAATCCAATCGAAAATCTGTGAATGGATTTGAAGAGAGCAGTCCGTTGCCACTCACCACAGAATTTGACTGGTGTGCAAAGCTAGTACAGACATATTCTAAAAGACTGATGGCTGTAATTCAATTAAAAGGTGGCTGTACGAAGTATAAAATCAAGGAACTGGTGTCTTTTCAAAAATTGTAAATATAGCTGGAAAAGTTAATTGGTATGGGGTTTCATTTCAGGCCGTATGACAATTAAAGTATTTCAAAAGGGTTTGATGATTTTCTATAGGCACTTTATAGAGCAGGGATAGGCAACGTCAGTCCTGGAGTGCCGATGACCTGCAGAGTTTAGTTCCAACTCTAATCAAACCACAGTTAAAGGAGAAGTCCACTTCCAGAACAAAAATGTACAGGTAATGTACCCCCTTGTCATCCAAGATGTTCATGTCTTTCTTTCTTCAGCCATAAAGAAATTATGTTTTTTGAAGAAAACATTTCAGGATTTTTCTCCATATAATGGACTGCTATGGTGCCCCGATTTTTAACTTTCCAAATACAGTTTAAATGCGGCTTCAAACGATCCCTAACGCGGTTGTAAATGATCCCAACCGAGGAAGAGGGGTCTTATCTAGCGAAACGATCGGTTATTTTCATTAAAAAAATACAATTTAAATAAATTTTAAGCTCAAACGCTCGTCTTGTCTTGCTCTCCCTGGACTCTGTGTATTCCGGTTTAAGACAGTTAGGGTATGTCGAAAAACTCCAATCGTATTTTCTCCCTCAACTTCAAAAATAATTTCAAAATCATCCTACATCACTGTAGAAGCACTGACCCAGTCTTTGCAAAGTTAACATGCAAAGAAGATCAAACACCCTTAACAAAAAGGTAAAACAGTGATACAGGACCATTCTGAAGTTGAGGGAGAACATGAGATGGGAATTT
The DNA here is from genome assembly GCA_019740295.1 of Labeo calbasu. Classification (NCBI taxonomy): domain Eukaryota; kingdom Metazoa; phylum Chordata; class Actinopteri; order Cypriniformes; family Cyprinidae; genus Labeo; species Labeo calbasu. Next base: position 7,452 of record JAHKKF010538753.1, on the reverse strand, counting down.
TTGGACATACCCTAACTGTCATGAACCGGAAAAAAACAGTTCAGGCAGAGTGAGAAAAGACGAGTGTTTGGCATTAAAAAGCTATAAATTGTATTATTTTTTTATGAAAATAACCGATCATTTTGCTAGATAAGACCATAAGATAAGATAAGATCATTTACAACCACATTTGCGATATAGGAGTTGTATGGTAGTATGCCATTCAGAACACAGCTTCTATACTGATTTCAGTGGACTTGAGTTATATTTAGCAGATTCTGGCAAATATAGTAGGTCATCTGGTTATTCCATGCATACAGAAAATTTGCATACTATGCACCGTATACATACTGGATACTGCAGAAATAGTACAAGTAATATGATAGTATGGCATTTCGAACACAGCCAATGCCTCTATCACAATATGATTGGATACGACTGTTTATGTTCGGCTGTGGTTGGTTCACGCAATAAATCCTGCCTCTTGTATTTGTGCGCACACAAGTTTGTGAATCAGTCTAAATGAACAATGTTAATGGGAATTATAAAATTAATTATAAAATTAACTAAATAACTCACACACTTAGATACAACCATTTTGTTACATCGAAATAAGATTTAAAGTGGCATGGAAAAGTAATAGGCTTGATGAAATTTAAAGTAAATCTCCATGTCTGTGACCAATATCTTTTATAATATTAAGACTTGTGATTTCAGACTTCAAAAATAGTTAAAAGTTAACTATTAAAAAGAATATATGAACATAAGTTCACAAATAAAATATATTGTTTAAATTGTTACTGCTTTGAGTTATTATTTTGGAATAAATGTAAAATGCTTAAAAACGGTTACATGTCTGGTATTCTTTGTTGATTTTTCTTTGACCTAGTTCCCCTCGTTGTCTTGATTAGTTCATTCATTTCACCTGTGTTCTGTTAATTATCAGGCCCTCCTTTGGTATTTATACTCCTTGTTTCTGTTCAGTCCTGGCCGGTTATAGATGTGTGTTTGGATCTGTTATGAGGGAAGTGGGAGGGAAGTGGGAGGGAATGGGAGTCATTCTTCCGGGATTGGGACGGGACGGGATTTTCTCCGTTTTTTTGTGGGATTGGGATGGGATGGGATTTTTTTTGTGGGAGTGGGATGAGAAAGGTTTGAAAATCCACTCCCGTGTCACCCTCTAATTGATAGATAAGCACCGCGACTTAATCTCAGTGGGTCTCATTCACTAATAATTGCAAAGATTCGCATATTCGTATTTGTACTCACATTCGAACATCTCACGAAAACTTTCCGCCTAATTCACAACACGAGCATATGCACATGAATTTGTTCTTATCTTCGTTCTGATGTTAGTGAATTTGGAGAATTCTAAATGAGCGGCCGTGTGCACTAGGTTAGTTATTTGCATAAAACACGCCAAGACATCTCCATATAAGGGCTTTCCGCACACGCTTTTCTTTACAGACTTTCATCACTCACGTCAAAGAAACTCGGGGAGGAGACGGGGTGGAGATGCATGTACGCACAATATTCCCCTTACTGGGGTTTATAAAGGGATTTTTGGGGTATAAAGTGAATATCATTAGATATGGGACTTGAAGTGGGTCTCACGCTAGGGGAGACTACCAAATTCAGATCTTAGAGACAAACCTGTCTTCAGGGGAAACACCGCACCACAGAGAGTTATAGGTGGAATTACACACATGGGGCCACATAAGGAGCCACTACATATGGGGCACAAATCCAACCAATAGTTAGTAAAGTAACCATACCTTGTGTTGGATTTTTGCAGCGAGTTCCTCCTCCGAACTCTGCCACGTCCAGAAGTGCCAAGTGATGGAGAAGGTGTCCAGGGTTCACGTTAGGGCTGCACGATTCTTGCTAAAATGTGGATCACGATTTTTCCCCATGGGAATTGAGATCACGATTCTCTTACATGATTCTCATTTTTCAACCAAAATTTACTGCACTCAAGTACAAACCCCCCCCCCCAAAAAACCAGGACATTTAGTACAATAAAGTGCTGGAGTAACAAAAAATAGTCTCTTCTTTATTTTAGACCTCTTCAAGTGAATAAAAGTAATTTAAAAGTTTTTGAACATACAAGAACATTAACAAATAATAAATAAACCAATAATAAAATAACCAATAATAAAATAAAGCAGACCATAGGTTTGTGTTGTTTTAAATCAAGAAACAGGTTTGCGTTGTCTCATATTGATAATGATGATAATATTAATAATGATAATATAATTTTTTTGTCTCTTAGAAATACACATTTGATAGTAGCTTGAGGATGCCGAGGTAAATTTTTGTTTATTATCAATCAGTAACGTCTATAAAAACTATAGCAACCTCAGTTTTATATGGTTACATTTATTATTATAAATGTCTCCCATAGTAGCAAGCATACATTTTAAATCATGATAAACAGTTAAAACCACACATAATGGTACCTCAATACCATGGTAAAAATATAACTACATGGTTTTATAGGTAGCCTATTTGTATGAAAAACGATAGTCTAAAAACATGTAGTATAAATGCACACATGCTATAGCTTAATCACAAATACATACTATGATTATATACCATTACATACCACAAGTGTTTAGTGCTCTCGTGACGGAACCGTTCACATATCGCGTCTTTTGCGCGCTCAAGTTATTTCAAACGTAGGTGCGCGGCAACTGCGCTCATAATGGAAGCGCCGCATGTGGTGCGACGCGCTCAGGTTTTCCAGGCGCGTCGGCGCCACATCGAGATAATAAATGCATCTTCTCTAGTGGGCTCGCGCAGCGCAGCAGGTTGAACGTTGGTCTGAGCGGATAAATGGTCCATGTGGCGCGTTTTTTCTGTACCAATATTGTCACAGTACATCCTTACTCTCACCGTCGCCACCAGGATTTTCCACACTGGGGTTAATTTTTTTCCCTCTTACTGCTACAAATCCATGAAGCAAACTGACTCCGTTTAGGTCTGCCGCCTTGTTACACCTCACGTGAGTGGCAGCGGAATGTGGCCAATGAGGTAGAGGAGAGACATGATCAAGATTTATGATTGATTGGTGAATTAATAGTGTTTTGTTATTGTGTGAGTGTGACCAATAACACATGAATGCAGCATGATCTGAATGCAGGGAAATACATGGAAGTGAATCGCCGTCATTTAGAAATGAGATCGCAATTTTTTTTTGATTAATCGTGCAGCCCTAGTTCACGTCAGGAAATCTACTGAAACTTAGAAGCGTAATCACCATTAGGGTAAGCACTTAAGCAAGCTCTACACCCAACCAGAGTGCTGAGTCAAGAGTTTGCGTTTAAGACTCTAGCCGACACTGGTTCCATGCGCAAATTGTAAAATCTGGCAAGTGTATTAGGTATAGCCCCACCTGCAGCTCTGTAGATGTCAAGCCTTTGACCTGGTAGGCCGTACGGATCACATCCACAAGCCAGTGGGAGATCCTTTGTTTGGAGACAACCTTTCCCTTCTGCTGTCCTCCATAACAGACAAATAACTGACCGGAACATCTGAAGTGCTGAGAACGTTCCAGGTAAATGCGTAGGACACGGACCGGGCATAATAAGGTCAGGTTGGGGACATCTTCCTGGGAAGGAATTGCTTGCAGGGTCACCACCTGATCTCTGAAGGGAGTGGTGGTTACCGTGGACACGTATTCAGGCCGGTTTCTCAGAACAACGTGAAAGTTTACCGGCCCGAATTCCAGGCACAAATGTTGACGGAGAGGGCTTGAAGATTTCCCGCTCTTAACAGAGGTGAGCGCAATCGGGGAGGCTGTCTCCATGGAGAGGGCACAGAACCAACCGACTGAAGGGCTCAACGGATCTTAATGTAGGCCAGAAGGACCACAGACAGATCAAGAGGGGATGTGGTGCTACCAGGGAGGGTTCACCTCCTGGGCATCTCTAACAAATCGTGCCCCACCGATCTGCCTTCTACCAAGTCACGGTAGCTATACATGGACCTTGGTTTAGAAGCAGAAAGGTGCCTATTCAGGCCTCCTTGGAGGAAGGATAACACAGATTTGATGCCGCAACTCCGTGGGTTCTACCCTTAGGAAGAACACCTGTGCCATTTCCAGGACATGTCACCGCCTGGTGGAGGGGGCTTAGTCCTGTATAAGGTGCCTACCACTGTGGGTGGAAATGGAACTGAACCGAGGGAGTCCTCGGTCAGGCCGTACTACCACTGGCAATGAGTGGATTCTGGTGAGGCAACAGATCTACCTGTGCCTGGCCGAATCGACTGCAAAACAGCCGGACCCTCTGAGGGTGGAGCCTCCACTCACCTCGGGGCGAACCTGTCGCCTGGAAAGTGAGTGGCGCACAGAAGCCTGAGTCTGTGCTGGCTCTAGGGCAGGAGATGGCGGGTGAGTTGTGACATGTGAAAGTAGCATCAGTGTACACTGACGGTCAGTGTACGCCACAGTCGCTGTGTTGTCAGTGCCGACCAACACATGCTTGCCCTAACAGAGACCGAAACCCCTTCAGGCCCCAAAGCATTGTCAACAACTCCAGGCAATTGAATGCCCAAGCAGCCGAGGGCCCAACCGAACCCTGAGGCTGTATACCTGTTGCACATGGCGCCCCAGCTTGACTTGGAAGCAACTGTTGAGACACAGTGCGTCTAGACACTTGTCCCAGGGGCATGCTTGCCCGCAGAACTAATGTGTCCCCAAGGTCTGAAGGTTTGCAACACAAAGTGTGATGTACACACGTTATGAGCCTGGCGCCACACCCATCTCGGGACTCTGTATGAAGTCAGTGCTACAGCGGTTCCATATGCATCGGGTCCAGCAGCGTGACCGCAGCTGAAGATGCCATATGTCCCAGAAGCCCTGGTACATAAAGGGGGCCGCTGTACTGAACCAGAGTGCACTCACGCACTACAGCACTGACTCTGCACAGTCTTAGGCAAGACGTGAAGAACATTGACCGAGTCCATACAGAGAAAAGAGAAACCCCGTACTGAGGAGAGTTTACTCTTTTCCCAAATGACCTGAAGTCCCAATCAAGCCAGGTGGTTGAGAACCACATCCCTGAGAGTGCAAACCGAACCTCGTGAGTGTGCTAGGACAACCAGTCACAGAGATAACTGAGAATGCATATGCCCACTACCCCGAGGGGGCAAGGGCAGCCTCCGTGACCTTCATGAAGGTGCGGGGGCGGTAGGGATAGGCCGCAGGGGGAACCTTGTACTGATGAGCCCGACCTCGAAGACAGAGTCTTGGAAGGATCAAGACATGACAGTACGCATCCTTCAGGTCCAACGCCACAAACCAATCTTAAACCCTGACACACGAAGGATGTGTGTTCAAGGGTTAACATTTGAATGAGAGCTTGAAAAAGGGCCTGATTCAAAAAACCTCAGTTTTAAGATTAGTATGAGTCGACCACCCATCCTGGTACAATGAAGTAGGGGCTAACAAACCCCTTTCTTCATTTTGGCTGAGGGGATAGGCTCTATCGCACCCTTTCCCCTTTGCCTTCACACTGACTAGGCAGTGACTGTCTGTGGGAAGACAGACAGTCAGAAATGGGTTTGTGCCGAATCCATCTCTCATCCCCGGGTCAAGAGTGGATCTGGGTGGGTCAGTTAGTCCGCCTCCTCTGGGTTGCTCATCTGAGGAAAAACTAGAAGCCTAACAAGGGTTCTAGAAAGCCTACTGACAAGCTGATGTTGCCACCTTCCCGCAAGAACTTTGACTGTTGGGCGGGTCTGGCCTGAGGCCCGGCTGTCGCGGGGCCTCAGGAGTTCTATAGGGGGATGTCCGTTGGGACGAACAGACAGGAGTAGTTGGTGGTACAGGGCTGGAGCCCGACCCACTGCTGAGGCCGGATACATGATGGCCTCTGTCTGCTCTCTTACCACCGTGAAGAACTTGCATGCAAATTGTATCATGGTGTCGCCAGAAGGACTGACCTGGGAAATGGGGGGTAAGTAGCGGAATTCAGATTTCCTGCATTTCTGACAGGTGAAGCCACAGGTGGCGCTCCTGGACCAACAAAGTGGACATCGCCCTTCCCAGAGCGTTCGCCACAACTTCATAGCTCAGAGAGCGTAATCGGTCATTGTACGCAGTTCCCGTAGCTCTAGGTTGGAACCACCCTCGTACAGAACTCACAACGCCATGGCCTGAACGCCCAGAGGATGGCCGTGGCATGTAAGGCGGACGCAGCTTGTCCAGAAGCCGTGTAAGCCTTGCCTAGAAAGAACTTACAGGCCCTGGACAGGAGTCATGGGAGGAACCCGACAAGTGGCTGCGTTTTGCGGGGAGTACACCGCAATCGCCCCCTCCGCCTGGGGAACCTCTGAAACCCCCTCGCTGGACCCCCATCAAGGCTGGTGAGGGAGGAGATGTTGGTATATCATGTTCAGACCGTTTTTTTTTTTTTTTTAAATGGGCTTTCCGCAATTTCATTGACTTCTCGTGCACTTCCGGGAAACAGGCACTGGAAACGAGTGTACAGGTCGTAACCCAGATGTCTATTAATCAGCCCCTCCTTGGCTGCCCGCTTCAGGCACGGCCACCATTTTAGCATCCGCCTCAAACTGAGAATCAGCCCCCGCAGAGGTTTGCTCAGCTGAAGCTTCAGCTTCAAACAGCTTACGCCCTCCTAACGATGCTGCCGCTAACCATTTTCGCCCATTTAGGAGCTCCGAATAAGAAAGTTATCTGTACTGAGACAGACTAACAAACTCATCTGGAAGCTCGATCGAGGGACGCGAGGAGCGAGAGGTTTGCGGGGTTTTCACCCGGCGGAAACTTCCCTGCTTCCTAATGCTCGCCACCGGAAGTCCGCTACTTACCCGGAAGTAGAAGGACCGGAGTGGGAAGCAGTCGAGGTGAGCCGTGGCTTCACATAAAAGCACGCGAGCAAAGCACGCCCATGATTATGTTCTTGCAAGCAAAACATGAATCAACAACAAACGCTGCATCAGCGTCAGCATAACTCAACACTGAACACAACGGTCGTGTCAATCGTTTGGGAAGGTAAGCCGCAACCAGTGTAGTGGACAGCACATTCCAGGGCCCAGTTTATGGCAGGGGCCCTCCCTGACCACAATACTGGACATAGGTTTACTACATTTTGATTGGATCTTGGTGAACTAACATGAACAAACTGTCCAACACCATCAGATAAAGATGCCAGGACAACAGCCAGACCTCTCTTAGAGCACAAGAAGACCACCTTTGGTACAAAGCCCAGGAAGGACAGAACTTCCTATTGGTCAAAATGCAGTTTGTGCCCTTCACCCACCTTGAGACTGATTCCTAAGGGTTTGGCCTGTGACCGACCATAAAAATTCCTTAGGACCTCCAGATGCAGCAGCATTGGGTGAAACTAAGAGAGATCAGGGAGATCCATCCAAATCCATTCATAACTGTTTTCAAACCTTAAAACTGATGCACACTACAACACACGCATCTTATACTTATTCAGAGAA
>JAHKKF010538752.1:0-28788 GCA_019740295.1 Labeo calbasu | reverse complement strand
AATATTCAGTTACAGGCATAGCGCCACCAGCTGGCAGTACGAAGTTTGGCACATCTAAATGACTTTGACATATTTCTCCTAAATTTACTATGTGAAACACATAGTGCCCACCATTCGCCACCGATCGGCGGTGAGCCCGGGTGCGAGGGCCCTTTCATCGCTGCTTGCAGCTTTAATTATTATTGTTATTGTGTGAGAGTGCTTGTTATTAAAGGAGAAGTCGACTTCCAGAACAACAATTTACAAATAATGTACTCACCCCCTTGTCATGCACGGTGTTCATTATGTTTTTTAAGGAAAATTATGTTTTTTATAATGAACCCGATTTTGAACTTCCAAAATGTAGTTTAAATGTGGCTTCAAACGATCCCAAATGCGGTTGTAAATGATCCCAGATGAGGAAGAAGGGTCTTATCTAGCAAAACGATCGGTTATTTACATAAAAAAATATATAATTTAAATACTTTTTAATGTCAAACGCTTGTCTTGTCTTGCTCTCCCTGAACTCTGTGTATTCTGGTTCAAGACAGTTAGGGTATGGTGAAAAACTCAGACCGTATTTTGTCCCTCAACTTCAAAAATCATTTCAAAATCATCCTACATCGCTGCAGAAGTACCGACCCAGTCTTTGCAAAGTGAACATGCAAAGAAGATCAAACACCCTTAACAAAAAAGCGATATAGGACGATATTGAAGTTGAGGGAGAACATGAGATGGGAGTTTTTCGACATACCCTAACTGTCATGAACAAAAACAGAGTTCAGGCAGAGTAAGACAAGACGAGCGTTTGACATTAAAAAGTATATAAATTGTATTTTTTAAATTAAAATAGCCAATCATTTTGATAAATAAGACCCTTCTTTCTCGGCTGGGATCGTTTACAACTGCATTTGGGATCGTTTGAAGCCGCATTTAAACTGCATTTTGAAAGTTTAAACTCGGGGCACCATATCAGTCCATTATATGGAGAAAAAACAAATGTTTTTCTTTACAGCTGAAGAAAGAAAGACACGAACATCTTGGATGACAAGGTGGTGAGTACATTATATGTGAATGTGTATTGTTCTGGAAGTGGACTTCTCCTTTAAAGCAGGTGCAGTAATGATGAGGCCCTGGATCAGACAATTTGCTTTTAAATTGAATGAATAACAGACAAAAAATAGTTTCAAACATAAAATAGTAATAGAAAAAGAAATAAAGTCTATAATGTATTATATTATGTATGTATAAAATTATATGAATGTATTATATGTACAATAGTACATAGTTTTATATAAAAAGTTAAGTCAGTATTTTTTGCTTTTTTTGTGCAAAGGAGACATTAAATAGCTCAAATGTGACAGTAAAGACATTTATAATGTTACAAAAGATTTCTATTTCAAATAAACGCTGTTCTTTTAAACTTTCTATTGATCAAAGAAACCTGAACAAAAATGTAACACAGTTTCCACTAAAATATCTGTATTTAACATTGACAATAATCAGAAATGTTTCTTGAGCAGCAAATCAGCATATTACAATGATTTCTGAAGGATCCTGAAGGATCATGTGACACTGAAGACTGGATGATGCTGAAAATTCAGCTTTGGATCAAAGGAATCAATAACATTTTATCATATATTCACATAGGAAACAGCTGTTTTAAATCACAATAATATTTTTTTCCTCCATAAAATTGCAGCTTTGGTGAGCTTAAGAGACTTGGGGAAAAAAAATGTATTAAAGTATAAAAAAAAATACTTAGAAAAAGTATTAAAGTACTAATACAATAAAAACTTCATAAAAATTAATAAAAACTATATGGGAATATATAAAATAAACAATAACGACTAAACATTACAGAAAATAATCATAATACATTAAAAACCTAAAATTAAAAGTAAACAGGAAACCTAAAAATGTAGTAAAATATTAATAAAAACATCAAAATATCTTTATGATACTAAAATAACACCGATTTAAAGTGTCTAACTTCAAGTGGCAGATGTAATTACTGTCATGTCCATTTTTTAAAGTTGTTAATAATCATAATAGAAATGAAATGGTTACCAATTCTACCAATCAGGCTAAAATATGATTAAATAATGACGACCAATCAGATAAATAAATTTAAATAAATAAATAACAGTCAGTTTTGAAGCTGTCAAATAAAAATGGCTAAATAGTTATTTTGGATCGGATACAGTTATCATATGATGGACAGATACACAATATTAAAAAAAAAAAAAAAAACAGTGACGAATAATAAAATAATGATGCAAAAATATAAAAAAGGAATAGTGTTTACTGTATTATATTAAGTAAATACAAAATAGTTTATGTACAGTGTATCCTATAAAATGTAACTACTAAATCAAAAGTTTGAGGTCAGTAAGATGTTACTTGTATTTAGCAAAGACACATTAAAGTGAATCAAAAAGTGACAGTAAATACATTAGTAATGTTGCAAAAATTCTATTTTAAATAAATGCTGTTTTTTACAGTTTCTATCAATCAAAAATAGCTTTATTTATCAACACAATAAAAAATAACAGTCAGTTTTGGAGCTTGAATGGCTCCGCATATTAAGAAAACAGCTGAATGCTTATTTTGGCTCAAAACGTAAAAGACTTTAAAAACATTCAGAAGTTTTATTTTTATTCTATTTTTATTTTTAGAAGATCGTGTAAAGTTTTTAATGTATATTTCAGTGGACGTTCACATGATCTGGAATCGCCGTCATCAAGATTTTTTGTTTATGTAAAAGTATTTATTTTCAGTGTCAGAAGCAGTTTGTCAAATATTTTGTAATGACAAACTGAACAAGCGTGTAATTTGATGCTGTGATGATCCTCCACAGTGGCTTGGAAACATGTTCCTCTATGATTGTCTGTGTGTTTCTTGAGCTCTCACCTCACTGTGTCCTACAGGATGAAGTTCATCAGGAGCTTCTGAAGCAAAGCCATCTTCTCTCCCTCGCTCATTAGCATCCAAAAGGTCTGACGTCTATTGCGTGGAGGGGGGCGAGAGCGAGGGAGAGGGGAACAATTACTGTCCCTCCAGTCTTTTTTATCCTTTTCAAAGGCCAGGGTGATTAGGAGAGGAAAGTTTAGATTTCCTGAACTTGAAGTGGAAACGCAGCAGTGACAGACGCATCTCAGGACTCAATCCACATCTGGCTGAGAGCGGGTGGGGGGAGAGTCTGTGTGCCTCCACACACACACACACACACACACACTGTCCTGCACTGATAGAAAACCACACTTACAATACAGTCACTACTGTGCTACTGAAACCAAACCTAGCTGGTTTCAAACTGACTGTAACACACTTGTAAAGTAAATAAAGCAGCCAAATTTAGCTTATATTGAAATATGCTCTCAATTGTACTTATTCTTAAAAACTGAAGCTAAAATTAAAACCATAAAAACACATTTTCATTATGAAATAAAATAAATGATAACTGGAATATAAAATAAAATAAAATACTTAATACAACTTAATCTCACTTGAAGTGAAATAATAAAAAAAAAAATTGGAATTTGAACGAATGAACAAATTTTTTCTAAAAGTTAATTAAAACTATATAGACATACAAACTAAAACTACTAAACATGACAAAAACACAACTTTTTAATTAAAATAAAAAGGAAAGATAAAAGCAGAGTAAAAATGAATAAAAAACTATAATAGTGTCTTTATGATACTAAAATAACACTGAATTAACTTAAACATGGCTGATGCAATTATTGTCATACCAAGAAAGTAACTTTTAAAAATGTATTTATTTATTTATTTATTTATTTAAAAGCAGTTGCTAATAATCATAACAGAAATGAAATGGTTAACAATTCTAGAATTCAGGTTAAAATAAAATAAAATAAAATAAAATAATAAAATAAAATAAAATAAAATAAAATAAAATAAAATAAAATAAAATAAAATAAAATAAAATAAAAAATATAAAATAAAATAAAATTGTTTATTTCATCTAGTCTCCAAGGCAACACATCTCATTTTAATTTTGTTTCACCTGGTGTATAAAATAACAAAAATACATAAAAATAAAAAATAAAAAAACACAATATAGACATATAAATATTGCTAAAATATTTAATACTAAAATATTACTACAAATTTTAATAGTATCTTTATGTTACCAAAATAACACTGAAAAAAATTCAACATGGCTGATATAATTACTGTCATGTCAAGAAAATAGCTCCAAACGTTTTTTGAAGCAATTGAAGCAATTGTTAACGATCATAACAGAAATTAAATAGTTAACAATTCAAATTTTCAGGCTAAAATATGATATGACTTATCCACATAATAATTAACAACAACATTAATAATAATAATAATAATAATAATAATAACAAACAAACAAACAATAAATAATATAAACAAATAATAATAATAATAATAATAATAATAATAATAATAATAATAATAATAAAAATAATAATAAGTTATATTTGATCCAAATAGTTATTTTGAATCACACATGACTATATTTTGACATGATGGACAGATACACAATATTATTTAAAATAAATGACAAATAATAAAGTAGTAATACAATAAATAAATAAATAGAAATAAAAAGTAGTTTACGGTGTTATATTAATTCTAAACTTTTATGTACATGATGTATGCTATAAAATGTAAACTACTAAATCACAAGTTTGGGGTTAGTAAGATATTTTTTAAAAAGAAATTTATACTTTTATTCAGCAACGATACAATCAAAAAGTGATTGTAAACACATTTATAACGTTACAAAAATTTATATTTCAAATAAATGCTATTATTTTAAACTTTCTATTTGTCAAATAACTAAACATAGCACTATTTATCAACATTATAAAAAAACAGTCAAGTTTGGAGCTTGAACGCCTTCACAGATTAAGAAAACACCTGAATGCTTGTTTTGGCGCAGATAAAATGTGTGTGTGTGTGTATCTTGTCTCTTTTATTTTCCAAGCACTGACTCATCCGCCTGCCCTGTTTACTGATTTAGGCCGGAGAGGAGAAGTGTGGAAAATATGCATCTTCTCTTATAAGTGTCCTTTTGTGGAGCACCAGGCCTCTGTAATATTTCTCACTGAGGTGAGAGGCTCCTTATGCCAGAGACAGACCGCATCGCTTAACCCCTCCAGCACCGGACACAAAACCTACACACACACAGTCAGCACACATGAAAACACAGAGAGAATTAAAAACACCAGGCAAAAAAAAAGTACTTTAATGGCAACATCTAAATGAACTATTCAGGTTTTTACAGCTGTTTACTTTATTATTGTGTCTTTCTTTTTTGCTGAAGGATGAAATCCAATTCAAATATGGTTAACAAAATGTTAACTTTTGTTTAAAACTAAGTTCACAACATCTTAGTTGGTCATTCTAAACCCAAACGTATTAGTCATGAGTTGCGAATATCAGAGGCTGAGCGAGATGCTCGTTTCCTCACGTATATTGGAGGAAACTAAGTATAGTGTGTGTGTGCGCGTGTGTGTGTGTGTGTGTGTGTGAAACAGAAGCTCAGAAGAGTGAGTTGATGTGTCTGATGACAGGCTGTTTGCTCCTCTGTAAATCAGCCGAATCTGAGTAGAAAGGTGTGAGGGCCCTTCACATTTACGGCCCCTGAGAAGTGCAGACTACATCAACATCCTCTATCATCAACTCCAAGTGCAGCAGAAAGAGCGCTCATAAAACTGACATCAATGTTCCCATACTGAATCATGTATGAGTAATATTAAAATAAACTCTTTTTTATAACTAAGGTGGTTTAAAAATTGTTTAAATGTACCAGTCACATTTTTACTGCAAACATGGTGAATAAAGATTTGTGCAAATAAATATTAACCAGAGATGACACGGATATTAACCATTTTTTAAGATTTTCTTTTTAAGATTATTAAGAATTTTCACTGTGCCATGACATATGTGACCCTGGACCACAAAACCAAGGGTAAATTTTTGGAAATTGAGATTTATACATTATCTGAAAGCTAAATAAGCGTTTGATATGACAATATTTGATGGGACAATATTTGGCCGAGATACAACTATTTGAAAATCTGGGAAAAAATCTAAATATTGAGAAAATCACCATTAAAGTTGTCCAAATGAAGTTCAAAAAATTAAGTTGTGATATATTTAAATTAGAAAACGTACAAAACATCTTCATGGAACATGATCTTTACTTAATATCTTAATGATTTTTGGCATAAAAGAAAAATCGATCATTCTGACCCACACAATGTATTATTGGCTATTGCTACAAAAACACCCGTGCTGTTTAAAGACTGTTTTTGTGGTCCAGGGTCACATATTATTATTTTTCCCATAAAGAATATTTCGTACTGTAAAGTGATATGACGTCATAAAACAAAAACTTGAGCATATGACACTGCTGTCATTGTCCTATAAACGTAAAATGCCAGTAACCTAATATAAACCATACATTTATTGAGCGCGATATTCAAAACTTTAAATTCAAATTGGCGCGAAGTAAAACAATTTAAAAATATTTAAATATTTGTTTTAAAAAAATTTAAAAGTAACAATATTATAATTACAATTTGAATGGTTTAAAAAACGATGATTGAAAATGAATGTTTATTATTTTAAATTCTGAATAAATGTTCTAACTGAATATTTAGACTGCGCGGGTTGAAAAGCACCGCATATCTCCGCTATTGCTGTCGGACGCTCATCTGGCTGGACTGGAGTCATCCTGGATTAAGGAAATTCACACATATCACCTTCGGGCCATCCACACTTCAGTCGAGCACTGGCGCAGGACGCGTCAATGGCCGCATCCTAATGGGCCGTCCCAGTAAACACGAGCTTTCTCACATGTGTATCTGGGACAACAAAAGATTAGCATTATTCGCAAATATACAACTGAGTTCAAAGGCAGCGCGGAGCAGACACTGTCTCTCTTCCTTCTTTTGTTTCAAAGACGAGCTCCCGAATAGGAAAACAAGTTTGGATTAGGCTACTATCCTGCCACGCATATCTAAACCCAGATGTTAGGGGAAAATATTTCCATGTGAAATCAATCTAATAACAACACAAATATATTAAAAATAAGAAATGTATTTTAACTATTTAATAGTATGGCCAATAAAAATTCTAGGAACAAATAACAAAGTGTGTGAATAAAAAAGTTGCTATAGTAAAATTAATAAATAAATAAAATAAAATAAATGGTTACAGGTCAATATCTTAAGTATCTTAAGTAGCTTAATATCTTAAGCTGTGCTGTGTATCTGCAATGCTTATAGTTTGTACACAAAGTCATTTCCCTCTTTTTATTTAATTATTTTTTTTACACAAAGGCCTGTATCTTAAACGTTTGCATTCACTGAAGACTTTCAAACACTTCAACACTTTGTAATGGGCCACTATGTATGTCAAGAATACTTTCCGTTTTGTGGCGACAAATTATCGGCCGCTATTAGGGCGCGATGGGCCTGGTCTCGGCCCTGGGTCACGCCCCGTAACAGCGGGAGCTCCGTATCGGGCCTTTAAAAAGGCCCCCGGCGCGTTAAAAGGGCAGATCGAGACGCGCTGTCAAAGCATCGCAACCCAACGGGATTTAGTGATTTCGGACTTATATTTATTTGATCGGAAATATGTCTTCCTCAAGTCCCGACCAGCGCCTGGATCACCTCCTGAGCGCCGTGGAAAGCGAGTTTCAGAAGGGCAGCGAGAAAGGCGACGCGTCCGAGCGGGATATTAAACTTTCCCTGGAAGACGCGGAGTTGTGGAGCAAATTTAAAGAGCTCACCAATGAGATGATTGTCACCAAGACTGGAAGGTAAGCTGAGATTTGACGCAGATGTACTAAAACTCGTATTTTTAATCAAAGAAAAATATTTTTGCATTTTTTTTTCATTAAGGCTCCTAATCTAAAGTTAAAAATAAAACCACAGTCAGTGAAATTTCGGTCGGTCATGGCTAAGAAAACGTTTTAGCACCGTCGCTACGACCGCTTATTTGCGGTCTAGTTTTGTCGCGTCCATAAGTTTCATTCCTATCGTGTTCATTTAGAATACTATTACTTTTCTATTTTTATTTTTTTGACCAATCTTTGTTTCGTCTTCTAGGCGAATGTTTCCCGTGCTCAGAGCCAGTGTAACCGGCCTGGACCCCAACGCGATGTACTCCGTCCTGCTGGATTTTGTGGCGGCCGATAATAACCGGTGGAAATATGTGAACGGTGAATGGGTGCCTGGCGGGAAACCCGAACCTCAGAGCCCGAGCTGCGTCTACATCCATCCAGACTCACCCAACTTCGGCGCACACTGGATGAAAGCACCCGTCTCTTTCAGCAAAGTCAAACTCTCCAATAAACTCAATGGTGGAGGACAGGTAAATGAACTCTTTAGTTCTCAACGGTGAAACAATTATACATAATATTAAAATATATTTATTAGATAGCTCATGACATTTCATAACTGTTGTTTTCTTCTTTTTTAGATTATGTTGAACTCTTTGCACAAATACGAACCCAGGATTCACATAGTGAAAGTCGGAGGGATTCAGAAAATGATCAGCAGCCAGTCTTTTCCTGAGACTCAGTTTATTGCAGTCACAGCTTATCAGAATGAAGAGGTGAGTGTTTGTTAAATAAAGCCTGAGATGCATCTCCAACCTTCAAAATATCTCCCTATATTAATTTGCGCTAATTATTTTTCAGATCACAGCTTTGAAGATCAAGCACAACCCATTTGCCAAAGCATTCCTGGATGCCAAAGAAAGGTATGCAATTACTCAACATAATTTCTCTTTAAAAGCCATTCAGTTAGATTCTGTTATGTACTTATTATTAAAACTGAATTTTATTTGATTTGTTTGCAGAAGTGACCACAAGGAAGTCCCAGACCACAGCACTGACAACCAGCAATCTGGATACTCGCAACGTAAGTAGCCTAAACTAGAACTTCACCAACAACTAAAACTCCTCTCAAACAGTGACTTTTAGCATATTTAACGCATATGTCTTCCTCTAACAGTTGGTGGCTGGTTCCTGCCTAGTAATGGCCCTATGGGCCCCAGCAGCAGCCCGCCTCAGTTCAACGGGGCCCCCGTTCACTCCTCTGGCTCGTACTGCGAGAGATACTCCAGCCTGAGGAACCACAGAGCTGCTCCGTATCCCAGCCATTACCCCCACCGCAGCACTAGCACCAGTAAGAGCCCTAAAAATGATATATGTGTCCATTAAACACTCTTAGAAATAAAGCTTTTTTATCTGCATCAGTGGTTCCATGAAGAACCTTAAACATCCATGGAATCTTAACATTCCACAAAAGGTTCTAAAAAAGGTTCTTTAGAATGTTCATCACACCAGCATTTTTTTTTAGCTTTTTAGAATGTTCGTCACATTATGACATCATTGCAAAAAAACACCTTTTGGAACCTTATTTTTAAGAGTGTAGCTTCTTGGACCAGAACGGTTTTATTGTATATTTTGATCCATTCCTTTCCATTTATTTATTTCTTGTGTTTTGCTTGTAGATAACTACATGGACAACTCTTCAGGAAGTCTTGCTTCTCACGATAGCTGGTCGGCCCTGCAGATACCCAACTCTAGTGGCATGGGAACTCTGGCCCACACCACCAATACTACCTCTAACACCAGGTCGGTACTTCTTCCTACATCTAAACAAAGATCTCTCTAAGATTTTATAGCGGATTCACTGGCTAACCTTGTGCTTTCTGCATTACAGCCAGTACCCGAGCTTGTGGTCTGTCGCGGGGACCACTCTCACTCCCTCGGGCTCAGCATCGGGGTCCATCACGGGCGGCCTGACGTCTCAGTTCCTGCGCGGTTCTTCGGTGTCCTACTCGGGGCTGACCTCCTCTCTGCCCGTGTCCTCTCCTTCCTCTATGTATGACCCGGGCCTGAGCGAGGTTGGCGTTGGAGACGCCCAGTTTGAGAGCTCCATCGCCAGGCTTACAGCGTCCTGGGCGCCCGTGGCACAAAGCTACTGAGAGCCTTAAAACTGTGACTTTCAGGACTTGAGGTGAAGATCCTACAAACGCTGGTCAGAACTTTGCTTCCAGAGGGAATGTAGAAGACAATCAGAACGCCTGTGCGAATGCAAACGGGTTGATTTTCTTAATTCACATCTGCATGGTATCGTGGCATGAAGTAACGCAATCGAGACCTGACGAGAGACAATCACTTATTCATAGAGTATCCGAAGTATATGAATTTTTGATGTTAGCCATAAAAATGGGGCCAATTATGGTTTATTGTTCTTAATAATATTATCTAAAAGATTAATAAGACCAAATCGTGCTGTTGACTCACTAAAATGTATATGTGTGTAAATAAATAGAAATTAACGCCCATTTTCATTGTATTATTACAGTATGTAACAGTAACAGTCTTACATGTGCTTTCTGTAGAGCGGGAGAAAGACGGACTTTGCTGTTTAGTTCGAAATGGTGAAAACGGTTTGAAAAGTGACTGTAGTTTTGCCTGCAATCCGTCCTATAGAGAAATCATTTGTACATATCTATCTATTTGTATTTGTTGGACTCCTTGTGAGTTTTATTTATGTCATTTTAATAATAAATTAAAGGTTTTTTTTTCTGTCAAACATTTGTCAGTTGTCTTTACTTACCATGTATTTTCTTAAAATGCCTTATAAATGCAGTCATATTATTTACAGATGGTTTATACTAATGATCAGTATATTAACTGATAATTTTAAGAAATCTTTGGGGTCATAAAGGCTTTTTTTTTTTTTTTTTTTTTTTTGAAAGAAATAAATACTTCTTTATTTGATTAATTATTTTTTAGACTTTTATACTGCTAAAGATGTCTGTTTCAAATAAATGCTAATAATCTTTACTAACTTTGTATTTTTCTTAAATATATTATTTAGATTTGGTTTGTTCAGATTATTTAATGTGCAAATTTTAACATTCTAAGGAAACAGACATCAACAATATCAGAATATAAGAATTTTTAATAGCTTAAAAAAACATAACTTTTAATAAAAATATCCACTGTTAAAAGTATGTTTCCTATGAAACTGCTTAGTATTGATGATAGGTTTTAAATATTTGCTTGTTCAAAATGCATTTTAGCATTTAGTCTTTAGGATTAATAAATTGATAATCTGATAACATTTCTTTATAACTTTTTCAGGTCTTTCTCTACGCATTTTTCTACATAAAATCATCATTAATGTAAAGAACATTCTGTGAAAATGTAACCTTAATATCTTTAATAATGACTGAGTAAGGCAATGTCAAAGATTGAAATTAAAGTGGAATTAATGGTTGAAATCAAACAAAGATTCTGCGACTTTAGCCTGGATGTCACAGACTGAGTCACACATATTTTTAACCAGTTCCAGTCTTCTTACAGTTCTATTATTTCATGTTTATTGTTACACATCTTGATTAAGTATTAATTTCTGTGGAACCAGATCAGTCTGGCAGTTTCACTCAGTTCGTCAGCAGGTGGAAGACGATCCTTGAATTCAGAGAAAGCATGTGAGTTTGGATGTGATGAGCAGCAGCAGGTGTGTGTTAAGTGAATGCTGTAATAGAGAGATTCACAGCATGTGATGAGCTTCAGTTTCTCACAGCGCTTTGTTAGAATCTGCAGATCTGTGTGACACATGGTCAACACATCTCAAAAAAAAAGAAAAAAAAAATCAATAACAAATTGTAACTGATCCCAACAACAGCGAGAAAACTAAAATGACAAAACTTAAAAACTATTTTTAAAACTATTTAAGCAATATTTTAAATAGGAAGTGACACATTCATAAACATATTAATGTTGCACACTTTGTTAGATTTTTTTTTTTGTTCCATATTTGTGTCATAATTCTTTTATTAATAATAATAATAATAATAGTAATTGAATATATATTATTAAAAAACAATACAAATAATAATAATACACTACTGCTGTTACTGCTGCTGCTACTACTGCTAATGATGAATAAAATAATTAATAATAATAAGCAATTAGTAATAATAAAACAAAACAACAACAATAATACTAATAAACAACAACAATAATAATAATAACAATAATTAGTAGTAGTATATTTGCATCAGCAGTATATTATATAATTTTATATAATATTATATAATATTATTTTCTTCTTATTATTATTATTATTACTATTATTAATAAAAACATTATTAATAATACTAGAATATGAAACTATTATTGATGTTTCTACTACCACCACTACTACTACTACTACTATAATGATAATAATATAATTATTAGCTAAGAATTATATATTATAATTATATTATAATGCTATAATAATTATAATAATACTTTTTTCTTATTATTATTACTATTATTATTAAAATAATACTAATAATACAAATATACTTCTGCTATTACTGCTAGTACTACTACTACTGCTACTATTAATAATAATGATTAATAAAATAATAATAATAATAATAAACCTCTTCAATAATGCTACTTCTAATAATAAAAACAATACTAATATACTACTACTAATAATAATCATTATTTGTATTAGTAGTAGTATATTATATAATGTATCGTTGTTATTATTAATATATTTCTTCTTCTTCTTCTTCTTCTTCTTCTACTTCTTCTTAATAAAAACAATATAAATAATACAGTATTAAACTATTATTAATGCTACTACCACTACCACTACTACTTAATAATAATAATAATGAAGAAGAAGAAGAAGAAGCATTATTATTATTAATTTAGTTATTCATTTACATTCAGTCACATAGCAGACAAGTTTATCCAAAGCGACTTACAAATGATGACAGTAGAAGCAATCAAATCAACAAAATAGCAATAATTTGCAAGTGCTGTGACAAGTCTCAGTTAGCCTCAGTTTTTTAAGAAAACCTGCAGTTAGAAAACAGGGGTAAGTGTTAAAAAAGAGAACAAATAGATATAAAAATAATTCGAATAGAGAGTGCTAGAGTTAGAGGGTCAAATAAAGATGGAAGGGAAGTGTTTTTAGCCATTTCTTGGAGATGGACTCTGCTGCTGGGCAGAGCTTTCCACCAGGAGCGAACAGTTCATGTAAAAGTCTGTGAAAGTAATTGTGTGCCTCTTTGGGATGGCATAATAAAGTTTCTGGAGTGCAGTTAACTCTGCAGTAATGAATTCAGGTATAGGGGTCCAGTGCTGGTTTTGTAGGCAAACATCAATGCCTTGAATTTTATGTGAGCAGCTATTGGTAGCCAGAGCAAATTAAACAGAGGTGTGACAGAACAAGAGCTTGAACAAAGAGCTGTTTAGCATGTTCCAAATGAATCTGATCTTCCTGATGTTGAATAAAGCAAATCTGCAGGAATGGGCAGTTTTAGCAATGTTTTCTGAGAAAGTCAGCTGACCATCAATCACAACTCCAGGTTTTCTGGCTATCTTCAAATGAGTTATGGTTGATGCGCCTAGCAGGATGGTGAAATTGTGATGAAGTGATGGGTTCATTGAAACCACAAGTAGTTGAAGTTGATGGTCCTTCATCCAGCAAGAAATGTCTGTTAGACAAGCTGAGATGTGAGCAGCTATCGTCGGATCATCAGGATAGAATGAGAGGCAGAGTGTCATGATATTAAAAGCCATGTTTCTAAATGACAGAACCTAGTGATACCATGTAGACAGAGAAGAGAAGTGGTCCAAGAACTGAGCCCTGGGGCACCCCAGTAGTTAGATACCTTGAAGGACCCGTCTGAGAGGTAAGACTTAAACCACTGGAGTTCCTGAGATGCCCTTTGCCAATAGTGTTGACAGGAGTATCTGATGGTTAACTGTGTCAGAAGCAGCAGACAGATCCAGCAAGATAAGTATTGAAGATTTGGAATCTGCTCTTGCCAGTGTTAGGGCTTCAACAACTGAGAGCAGGGGAGAATGTCCTCTTATGCAGCCAAACTGGTTGCTATCCAGGAGGTTTTTCGGTGTGAGAAGGCAGCAACTTGGTTGAACACAACTTGTTCAAGTGTTTTTGCAATGAAAGGAAGAAGGGAAACCGGTCTGTAGTTCTCTAAAAGAGCTGGATTCAGAGTGTGTTTCTTAGGTAGAGGGGTCATACGAACCTGTTTAAATGCTGAGGGAAAAAACACAAGTGTGAAGGGATGTGTTAATGATTTGAGTGAGTGCAGGTACAACTGCAGGAGAAATGGCTTGAAGGAGATGAGATGGAATAGGATTAAGCAGACAAGTAGTAGGATGTAGGAAAGAATGAGTTTGGAAACCGCCAGTGGCAGACTCAAGTGTCTTATGTTGTTGGAATCCTTGGCGCACGCCAGACAAAACGCATGCAGATTTGATTGTGAGCTGAAATCTTTGGATATTGTGTATTTTTTGCAAAACCTACTTTTAAACTAGTCCTAGGTTTTTCACTCGATTGGAACCAAACCAGTACAGTAAGATTCTCTGGAGTGTGAACATCAATAATTATCAAAAAAAGTAAAACTTTCAACTTACCGTCGCAAAGGGACGCCAACACGTTCAAAAAGGACAGGGACACTTTTAATTAAAGCATGTAACTCCTGAAAAGAATGAGATATCTTCACCAAACTCAGAACACTTATGTAAGAGCTCAATCTGAGATCACAGAACAAAAATCATGGAGTTTGGCCACTTGGTGGCGCTATAAGAGGGAAAAAAAAAAACATAAAAATGGCTATACCTATGCAACCATTTGTCCTATAAACATGAAAATTGGTGTGCACAGTCTTGGTCCAAAGTGCCACAAGTGTCTATAAGAACATTTGTGTATCTCAAAAAACATGGCCGCCATTGGCCGACAAATTTTGAACATCTGTTAGACAAGGCCGATCGGACTAAAACTCGCTGTGCCTGTTCGACTCACGATCCCAAAGGCCTGTGAGAAATTGGAAAGAAATCAGCCACTGGGGGCATTATCACTTCATTCAAGGGTGTGACTGATTGTACATTGCACAGTTTTTCGCACATTTGCACAATATTCATATCATATGATAGAACTACTCATTTGCCTCTAAAACCACTGCTGTCAATCAAATCGTTTGTTGAAGGACTGAGAAGATGTAAAAAACTACTTTTGCGAACTACTCCTAGGTTTTTCGCTCAAGCTGAAAAAAAAACCCCACTGCAGTACAATTCTCTGGACTCTCTAGGTCAATAATTATCAAAATTTTTTTTTTTATTTACCCTTAATAATGGAGGTGTTTAGAAAAGGGGCCTGTCCGAATTTACCCAAAATCTTATAAAGCCTAAAGGAAAGCTCAAAACCTGGTGAGCACATGCAACAGGTGATTCTAGAAAAGCATGCAAAGTTTTAAGGAGATTGGACCACTGCGGGTGCTTTAACAGTCATAAATGTTATAAAACATATTTTTATGCCTTAAAGCGCTTGCATCTATATTTATTATTATTATTAATAATAATAAACCAAGGTTTATTAATGATACTACTACCAAAAAAATGATACTATTACACATATGTAGTCATGTATTAGTAGTAGTAGTAGTAAAATTTAGTTTTTTCATATCTCTGATAAAAGAAATAAAGTGCATGAGTCTCTCTGTGTGTATGTGATGTGTGGTGTGGCTGAGACAGAGAGACAGAGAGAGAGGGAGCTGCTGATGTCATTGCTCACTGACAGCGCTGGAGATCTGCGCTCTGGGCCTGTGATTGAGCACTCAACACCTGAGCGTAAATGAAGCCTGGAGGGTCACAGGGCCATAGGCAAACAATAATGAAGGAGCAATGTGACAGCCAGCTGTGTGTGTGTGTGTATGTGTGTGTGTTCCCAGAGTAAAGAACACAACCCATGAAAGTTAGTCTTTCTAAATAGATCTCTGTTGAACTGTGTGGAGGATCTGAACTCTCACAGCATGAAGTCCTGAAAAAGCTCTTTGTAAACCGTAGAGCAGCAGACTGCTGTATGAGCTCTTCTACATAATGCACAGACTTTTTAAACACATAGAGACTAAATCTTGTAATAAACGAGTAAATACCAAGACAATAACAACCGTATATACTGCTGCTGCTGTTAGAAAAATGTTTTGCTTAGAAATACATGATATGAGTGCATTACCTGGAATAACAAACTCATTCATTTTCAGAATTAAGTGCCATTTGTGTCAACATGAAAAAAATGACATTAAAAATTCTGAACATTATTAGACAGATGGCAGCTGATTTGCATATCCTCATTTATCATCACTACACTGTAATTGGTTATATGGAATAACAATTTTAGCTTATTAAGTTAAATTAAATAATATAATATAAGGGGTGTTGTGAGGATATTTGAACCCTAGGCAGTTATTACACATTTTCATGCTGACATTCAACCCCAAAACATTTTGAACATACACTACTGTTCTTGTTGTTGTTTATTAATGAACACTTTTATTCAGTAAGAATGCATTAAATTGAACAAAAGTGACAGTAAAGACAATGTAATGTCACAAAATGTTTATATTTCAAATAATTGCTATTCTTTTGATCCTATTTATGAGAGAATCCTGAAAAAAAATCAGTTTCCACAAAAATATAACTGTTTTTAACATTGATAATTATCTTTTATGTATATATACAGCAAATCAGCATATTACAAGGATTTTTGAAGGATCATGTGACGCTAAAAAACTGCAGTGATGATGCTAAAAAATTCAGCTTTGATCACAGCAGTAAATTACATTTTGTATATATGTTCACATAGAAAAATTATATTTGAAATTGTAATAATATTTCACAATATTACTGATTTTACTGTATTTTTGATCATATAGTTGCACCCTTGGTGAGCAGAAAAGACTTCTTTTAAAAACATTTAAAAAAAAAAAATCTTTTGAACAGCAGTGTATCTCTGTACAGCATCTCTGTTTCAAATATAATGTTTTTTTTCTTTTTTAAAAAATCCTAAACCTGCAAATATGAAAAACAGTGGTCCCAAAAACTACACAGACACATAGAAATGTCTGAATGTCACTGCATTACAAAACATAGTATCAAACCAATATAAAATGCTGCTAGCATCTCTTAATTTACTTTAACGTTTCTACGCATTTTTGCAGTAAATAATATTCAACACTGTTTTAGTGATTTTTCCTGGATGTAAAAAGTCAGTTCTCCTATAGAGCAACAACAGGTGTAGAATCACAACATCATCCACTATTGAGTAAAAGAGTATGTTTCGTTAAATGCCACCTGCCCTGACCACAGACGAGTCTCAGAGTATTTCTCGCTGTGACTGAGCTCATTGTGTGTGAGTTAGATCTGGACACTAATAACAACACACACAAACACTCAAGCACACACACACACATGGGAGCCTGCCTGTGTTGATCCCAGTTCATAATAGCTTCATTGGATCTTTAACTTTGTCTTCCTGGCAAGTGTGTCTTCTAAATACGCTCTAGAAAGTGTGTTCGGCACACAGGTGAGGAGAGGACGGCCTGCAGGACCCCTCGCTGTGAGGACAAATGCGAGGACAGTGCTCTGAAGTGTGCTGTTTGGTGCCGCTATACTCATATGGAGCTCATCAGTCTGCTTGTTAACACTGCTAACATCACATGTGACTGAGAGGATGCTATTGAGAATTATATGTTTATGATACACTAGGAGCGGATATGTGCTCTGTATTTACGTGGTTATTCTTTCTATCCACCTTTTTCTTTAATGCAGAAGTAAGCCTATGGGTGAGACTTCCAGTTCTTTAGCCACCAAAAGGAAATAACAAACTGCAGTAAACACTAAAACAGTTTGCACTACAAACCAATGTGCTGATAATTAAGATAATACATTAAAATAATATGGTAAGATACACCAATTTGCAATATCAAGCATCAAAATGAGCTGTTTCGTTCAGCTAAAAAATAGCTGGACGTGGATGAGACCGGAAGGTCCATATTAAATTCACTCATACGTGAAGAAAAAGATGGATATGGTTGTTTCAGTCACTTTGTAACATCACCCATGTTAAAGTACACTTAAGCATGCTTACAGAAATAATAAACTTTAAGAGAATATAATGAATGTAATCTCGTCTGACCCTTAAATGCATTTTAATATTAACATTTTAGCAAATTTGCATTTTCAGTTAGCATTTTTTGAGCGACTTAAGTAGGACTTAACTACATCTTCATATGTAATTTCATAACCAGTGTTGGGGAAAGTTACTTTTAAAAGCATTGATTTACAATATTGTGTTACTCCCTAAAAAGTAACAAATTGCATTAGTTACTATGTATGGAAAGTAATGCATTACGTTACTTTTGTGTTTTCTCATCTCGCCTGAGCTTGTTTTTAATATAGAAAAGTTATATTTTGGCACATTTTCACACCAAAAGTGAAATGAATTAGCCTCAGGCTGAAGGAAATGTAAATTTAAATGGAAATGTTATGTTTATTAGTAATTTTTTTGTTGAAATGCGGTTAAAATTACTGCTGAATGTACTGACAAGCATTTATGTCAAACTAAAATATACTTTAATGTCATTCATACTGAAACCTATATGTCATGTACTTTAAAATATATGAACTTTTGATGTAATATCGAATAACTCAGGTTAAAAATCATAATGAAGTCCTTTACATGTGCTTTAGTATGTTAGTCAACACATCAAAATAAGTGCATGTCTTTAAAGCATTACAAAAGAGTATTAAAAGATGTACTTGAAAGTAAAATGTTTAATTTGACATTATTATAAAATGCATGAAAGTGTATTCACTTTAAGTAGACTTAAGTGGCCATTTATTTCATTAATGTTATATTATCTGCAAGTACAGTTTATTAAACGTATACATTTAACATTTGAAATGCAAATAAATGCATAAATGCACAAGGAGAAAGATTTATTAATCATTGAAAGGAAAGTTATTTCTAACAAAAAAAATTGGAATGAACAAAATGGCTAAAGCTAACCCTAGTAAAAAAGTAATAGACTTAAAATGCATTTATTTTATACTATTGTTCAAGTCTATGAACATATTTACTGACATTTACATTTACTGCACAAAGCACATTTCTTAATTATAATCTTAAAATATGTTTTAAAGTCACTATTGATGAGGATTGTATGATCTTTAAATAATATCAGTCCTTAAATTAAAAATATTTAAAGTGTACTTAAAGTATACTTGCAATAGTTCCACTTTAGCACAATCAAATATACTTCAGCATAGCTTTAGTTGGACTTCATCACTACTTCCGCACAATTAAAGTGCATTAAGTACAAAATTAATTGTTCCAATTTAGTAAACTTTAGTATAGTATACTAAAAGTACAATTGCAATTTACAATTGGGTATTTTTATTAGGTACATAAAATGTAAATGTATTTGCAGTATGTTTAGCATGAAATAAATGTATATTATTATTATTTTTTTTTTTCCACTAGGGAAGTTGTGACATCATTCTGCTGGGTTAATGGCTGATCTTGTTTTATTTAGTATTTGTTGCTTTGAAGGTCTAATGTAATTAATATTCTACTTTTGGCAAAACATCTTACTGATCCAACTTTAAACGGTCACTTCTGGCGAAAATATGAATCCAGAAAAACGCTTCCTCCGGTGGAAAAATCCATCTCCTGTTGTCCTCTCACATCAAAATCTACCAACACATTTGTTCAGAACTGTTTTAGAGTGTTTTGGTTTGTAAACAGTGCTTGATCTCTTCATATTTCACTCCTGATTCAGACCAGACCACTTTCTCGCTCACATGGAGGACTCGCAGCTGGAAGAAACATTTCAAACATTAATAAAGTGTTACAAACACTTTACACGCAGCATTTCACTTCACAGGATGTTAAATGATGGACTGGAGTGTTGTGGATTACTTGTGGATTATTGTGATGTTTTTATCAGCCGTTTGGACTCTCATTCTGACGGCACCCATTCACTGCAGTGGATCCATTTGTGAGCAAGTGATGTAATGCATACCTAATACATTTCTTCAAATCTGTTCCCATTAAGAAACAAACTCATCTACATCTTGGATGGCCTGAGTGCAAGTACATTACAATTTTCTTAAATTATCAGTAAACTAAAATACAACATGCTATTTTTGTTGAAACAGCAGAGAATTAAAAAATTGAGTGCACTGAAAATATAATAAGTTTATTATTTTTGATATATTAAAAGTAATATTAACTAAACTAACAAACTAAAGTTAAAATTACAATCAAGCATACTTTATTAGTCAACATATCAAAATAAGTGGCTTTAAAGAATGACAAGAGATTATTAAAAGATAATCAAATCTTTAATTTGCATGAATTAAGAAAAGTTAATGCATTATCAACAAACATGAAATAAACAACATAAAAATATAATTTATAATATTAACTGTTCTGAACTGTTACTGTCCTGGCTTGTAAATGGTGCTTAATCTGTTCATATTTCTCTCCTGATTCAGGCCAGACCACTTTATCACTCACAGGACTCTGTGATTTTAGCTGGAAGCAACATTTCGAAGTTTAAAAAGCGTTTTCTCCCCTTCCAAATACACAGCTTCTTGCTTCACAAGATGTTAAATGATGGACTGGAGTGGTGTGGATTACTTGTTATTATTGTGGTGTTTTAATCAGCTGTTTGGACTCTCATTCTGATGGCATCCATTCACAACCATTGGTGAGCAAGTGATGTAATGCTACATTTCTCCAAATCTGTTCCCATGAAAAAATAAACTCATCTACAGCTTGAATGGCCTGAGTATGAGTACATTTTAGCCAATTTTCTTAAATTACCAGTAAACTAAAACACACTTTAATATTATTTCTGTTGAAACTGTAAAGATTTTTTTTTTTTTAAATTGCAATTGTTCATTTGTATTAATGAAGCTGCAATTTAGTGCATTTAAAATATAATATCTTTATTATTTTTAATATATTAAATGTAATATTAAACAACAAACTAAAGTTAAAATGACAATCAAGCATACTTCATTAGTCAACATATCAAAATAAGTGCATGATGAGATTATTAGAAGATAACATTAATGCTTTTTCAAACTTTTCTGTTGTATGAATTTAGAAAAGTTAATGCATTATCAACAAACATGAATTAAACAATATCAAAAAAATATATATATTTACAAAATTAACTGTTATGAACTGTACCTGTTCTGGCTTGTAAATAGTGCTTTATCTCTTCATATTTCTCTCCTGATTCAGGCCAGACCAATTTTTCACTCCACAACATTTCGAAGTTTAAGAATTGTTTTTTCCCCTTACAAACATGCAGCTTTTTGCCTCACAAGATGTTAAATGATGGACTGAAGTGGTGTGGATTACTTGTTATTATTGTGGTGTTTTAATCAGTTGTTTCTGACTCTCATTCTGACGGCACCCATTCACAACCATTGGTGTGGAAGTGATGTAATGCTACATTTCTCCAAATCTGTTCCCGTGAAAAAACAAACTCATCTACAGCTTGAATGGCCTGAGTATGAGTACATTTTAGCCAATTTTCTTAAATTACCAGTAAACTAAAATACACTTAATGCTGTTTCTGTTGAAACAGATATATATCTTTATTATTATAAGATATAATATCTTTATTATTTCTAATATATTAAATGTAATACTAAACAACAAACTAAAGTTAAAATGACAATCAGGCATACTTCATTAGTCAACATATCAAAATAAGTGCATGACAAGATTATTAAAAGATAATATTAATGCTTTTTCAAACTCTTCTGTTGTATGAATTTAGAAAAGTTAATGAATTATCAACAAAAATGATTAAACAATATAAAAAATACAATTTACAATATTTACTGTTCTGAACCTGTTCTGGCTTGTAAATAGTGCTTTATCTGCTCATATTTCTCTCCTGATTCAGGCCAGACCACTTTTTCACTTTTTCACAAGTGTTTTTTCCCCTTACAAACATGCAGCTTTTTGCCTCACAAGATGTTAAATGATGGACTGGAGTGGTGTGGATTACTTGTGGATTATTGTGATGTTTTTATCAGCTCTCATTCTGACGGCACCCATTCACTACCATTGGTGAGCAAGTGATGTAAGGCTACATTTCTCCAAATCTGATGAAGAAACAAACTCATCTATATTTTGAATGGCCTGCGATTTTTTTAATCTCTTGTGATGAGTGTCAGTCCTTGTTTTAAATAGCGCATGATTTTCCCAAGGCACAGAATAGCAGCACATGACAGCGAACGTTCCAGATGCCTCGTTTTCCATCAACAATTCCAGAGCATCTTCATTTCCCGGTATCGGTGCAGTCAGTACAGATGAGTGCATGACTGGGTAAACACTTGGGTTATAATGGCGAGTCTGAATGCGAGGGCCTGTGGATGAGTTATGGGTCCCTGCTGCCAAAAACAAGTCGTCAAGTCTGGAGCGGCCCGTCGTGGAGCTGTGTTTGCCCATCATCTCTCTTGCCTTTCACCCCCACACAAACCCACTTCGCCTTCTGATGTCTGTGTGCCTTCGTTAATGAAGAAATTCTCGTACCTGGGTGAGACATAGCTGTCAGCTGAGCAACTCCAGCTCTCTGTCCCGACCGCTCACCCCGGACGGAGATGCACACGCCCACCGACAGCAGTCTGAAATAAAACATTACAGCTGCTTCATGCCACGGATTTCTCAGAATAACTGGTGAAAAATCTCAAAGCAGATCTCTTTAATATCTCTGTCGTTAGACAGCAGTGAGATTAAATAAAGAGCAAATAGATTTTTTTGGCTTGAGAAATTTTGGTCACACTTTAGTTTGGGGATCGATTCTCACTATTAACTAATCATTAACTATGACTTTTGCCTAAATAAACTCCTAATTTGCTTCTTATTAATTTTTGGTATGGGGTGGATTAAGAGATCTGAAGTGTGGTCATGCAGAGTAAATTACAGTTTTTCTCTGTCGCTTTGGTGCATTTCTCAAATCTGAAATGAAAGTCTCAAAACTACTTTTTCAACCTCCGCATCATCTAGTCACTTGTGCACATCATAATAGCAGTTTCTCATTCTTTTGAACAAGTTGCGATAGCTTTGGTACATTCATGCAATTGGTTATGTACATTTGTCTGTGTTTTCCTACATTATCAGTTGCTAGTGTCATGTTGCTCAAAATGTATTATATAGTTCTCTGTGCAATAGTCTTACCTCTCAAAACATCCAGTCATTAGTTCATCGTATAAGTCATTAAATGCAAAATGGTTGATATAGTTGTCATAAACTGTATATTTTCTACATATTCCTGTTAGTCTATTTGTACATTTGCCATGCATTGTGCAGATGAATATTGACTTTCACTAATAAGGGAATGTAGATTTACCAATAACAAACCAGTTCTCTGAAATTCCTCATACAGTGCTGTAAGCAAAAGCAAAGTTCTGTCTAAGAAGTGATTCCTATGYTTGCCTTTCTAATTTTGTATTTTCGCTTTTGTGCATCTGCCATGTACAAACATCTGACAGACATCTGTAAGATGTCAGTTTTACATACACTCTAAATTATAAACATCTTACAGTAAAGACATCTAACAAAAGTCTATTTGACACCTGGTAGGAAACGTGCAGATGAGCGGACACTCTAAAAAAATAAATCTTGCAGATGTAAATGTAGATGTAAAATAGACGTCTTAGTCATGTACGTGTACTATCAGGGATATTTCTTTTTCTTGTCTATCACAATGACTCTGTAATGTGTTTTTTTCTTTTCTTTTTTTCATCCTATCCACTCTCTTTCAATCAATATCTCACATACAGTAATGTGTACATTTGTACTTTTGAAATGGATATATGGCACACATAAGAAGTGCAGCCTTCTGCTTTTCAATACAGTAACTGTCATGCAAACTATTGCTATAGTTTACATCAGGTAATGCTAATAGAGTGCACTGTTTGATTGACAACATTACTAAGCATTTTGTGAACAGTGACACAAGGACTTTTCATTCTGACGGCACTGATTTGTTCATTGACATGCATACTTACTTTTGATAGATGAACTAAAGATTTTGAGTAAGTTACAGGCTTTTGCAGGTAATCCATCGTGTTGTGCTGTTTGTACGAATTGTTTTGAGAAATGCACATACTTCTTTGCAAATGTTAAGGATGATTTGAGAAATGTACCAAAGCAACTGAGAAAACTGTAATATGTGCTTTATAAGTAATAAACAATATGCTAGTAATATGCGTGCTAATATGCAACTAGTGTCAGAATTGGTCCGTAAGCTAAAGTGTTACCAAAATGTCATATAGAGATTTGAAAACTCAAATACATCATGTCAAATTATCAAAGTAAAATAACTTAAGTAAAATAACGACACTTTAGCATACTTTTAAATACTAATAATCAGTAGTACATAAACAATATACTTTAAAATAACATACTTATACAGTGTAAGAAACAATTTGTTGAGTCAACTTAAAATAATTTGTTTCCTGGCTGCCTTAAATTTTTAAGTTCAGTCAATGCAAAAAGTCAACTTGAAATGTTAAGTTGTACTAAGTGATATCTGAGGTGATTCAACTTAAATTTTTAAGGCATCTTGGTAACAAGCTCATCTTTTTAATTTACCAAACCAAATGTTTTGTTTAGTCAACTCAAATGTCTAAGTTGTCACTTAGTACAACTTAACGTCTCAAGTTGACTAAACACATTTGATTTAACAAAACTTAAAATTTAAAGGCAACAGGGTAACAAATTATTTTTAACAATTTTTTTTATTTTATTTTATTTTTTTTTTTACAGTGTATGCAAAGTGAATATAATGCCTTCAGACACTTTAAGGCATGTTAATGTAAATAAAATGTAATTATCTGAACATCAGAGTGTTTTTTTACCCACTTAAGTAGGACTTAAGTACATCTTTATGAGTAATTTCATAATTGTTTTTACTGCTGAATACTGACAAGCAATTCTGGTAAACTAAATTATACATTAATGCTATTTAATATATTTAATGTTATTATGTAATGAATTAAAAAATATTTGTAATAGTTCATTTGCATTGATGAAGCTGCAGTTTAGTGTATTTAAAATATATTATTAGAAAACAAACTAAACTAATTAAAATTATAATCAAATGTACTTTATTAGTTAGCATATCAAAATAAGTGGCTTTAAAGCATTACAAGAGATTATTAAAATATAATATGAATAGTTTTTTAACTGTTAAGTTGTATGAATAATACAATTAATGTATTATCAACAAACACGAAATAAACAATACAATTTATAATATTAACTTATTAATAAATGCTGTAAAAATGTTAGCTGAAGATACTTTATTGTTAAGGAATTATTACCATTATTGTGAAGTGTAAATATAAAGAAAAACATCTGACAAGTCAGTTCACGAACAAAGGAATATGAGAACAAAAACATTTTTGGGTTTTAACTGACATTGCTAGTTTCTAACATTTTTAGTCTACTTCAAAACAAAACAAAATGTTGTGGTTGTGCTAAACATCATTAAATGTTTGTCTACCATTTTGACGAGTGAGCTGTGAAACTGTCTACAAGAGGCAAAGTTACTATTAAGTTTTGAGAAACGTATGTGCCATTTCACGTACAACAATCACAATCGGGAGCTAATGCAGCTGACAGGCTGCAGGAAGATGCTCACTGACACTCTCACCATCGTGATGAAGGAGCCGCGAGAGCTATAGACAGTCACACGATGTCCGAGAGAGCTGTTAACAAACTGCACACTCTGCTCCAAACCATTAGCAGTGATACAGAACATACAATCAAGCCTGGGTGAGGAATAACTCCTGCTAATGTGAGAGCGAGGATGACAGAGGAGGGACTGTTACTTGACTCTTCACTTTTGAAAATGCATAAAGAGCACCTTACATCTGAAATAAACAAATAAAAAGCATTAAATAAATGATATTTCAAAAAGGTAATCTATTCCTGTGATCAAAGCTGAATTTTCAGCATCACCACTCCAGTCTTCAGTGTCACATGATCCTTCAGAAATCGCACTAATATGCAGTGTTGGGGAAAGTTACTTTTAAAAGTAATGCATTACAATATTGAGTTACTCTGTAAGTAAAAGTAACTAATTACGTTACTTCGTTACTTTTTATGGAAAGTAATGCGTTACTTTACTTTTGCGTTACTTTTTAAATCTGGGCAGGGCTTGCTTGTTTGTTTTTAATATAAAAAGTTCTATTTTTGGCAAATGTAAAAGCCTTTTCACACCAAAAGCCTCAGGCTTTGCGAAAAGTAAATTCACGTCTGTACAGTAGACCGCAGAAGAAAAATATATCAACTCTTCAGCAATAAAAATAAAGGAAAACAAATGTTAGATTATCTTTTAATTTTAATTATCTTTTAATTATTATCTAATTTTTGCGTATTAGTACGGTTGAATTGGATCATCGAAGGTCGGCAGCAAAGACACTGGTTAATAAAATGGGATTAAATGCATATATTAAAAGGTTATTTGTTTTATTTAATATATTTAATTATTGCAGGTTTGCGTCATATTCTGAGTTGAATTTCACTGTTTTTATTCATTTTGAGGAATACTCAATCTGTTTTTTGTGGCTGAGATGAATTAATGCATGTTCACATTTAGTCTAGAACTAACATCTTACTCCCGATTTCTCTCAAGATGGGGTAAGGATAGCTTTTAATCAATAAATGGGGGGAAAAGCAACTTGCATTACTTATTTAAAAAAAGTAACTCAGATATTTTCTTGTCAATTAAAAAGTAATGCGTTACTTTACTAGTTACTTGGAAAAAGTAATAATATTACGTAACTCGCGTTACTTGTAATGTGTTACCCCCAACACTGCTAATATGATGATTTGAAACGGTTGCGTACAAAGCTTTATATAAGCTGAATGCTGTTCTTTTGAACTTCTTGTTTATCACAGATTTGGGAAAAAACGGTTTTCAACATTATTAATGATAGTCATGTTTCTTAAGAAGTGAATCAGCATATTATAATGATTTCTGAAAAATCATGTGACACTGGAGTAACAATGCTGAAAATTCAGCTTTATGTCACGG
Source organism: Labeo calbasu (assembly GCA_019740295.1). Classification (NCBI taxonomy): domain Eukaryota; kingdom Metazoa; phylum Chordata; class Actinopteri; order Cypriniformes; family Cyprinidae; genus Labeo; species Labeo calbasu. Next base: position 1,827 of record JAHKKF010538752.1, on the reverse strand, counting down.
GAATAAATTTCATTTTACCAAATGTTACAATAGAAAACAGATATTTTAAAAACATTTACAGTACTGCTGTTTTACTGATTTTTTAAATCAAGTTAATGCAGCCTTGGTGAGCTGAAAAGACTTTAATTTAATAATTACAGTTTAATAAGTTACTTTTTTAACAGTAGTATATAGTTAAGGTCAAAAGTTTACATTAACAAAACGTTAATTATTTTACTAAAATAAGAATGATCATACAAAATGCATGTTATTTGTTTATTTAGTACTGACCTGAATAATATATTTCACATAAAAGACGTTTACATATAGTCCACAAGAGAAAATTATAGTTGAATTTATAAAAATGACCCTGTTCAGACGTTTACATACACTTGATGTATGCCGGGGGTGTGAAACCTTTTGAACAGAATGAAGATGTGTACATCTTTCTTATTTTGGCTAAATATCTTTTCTTTTCTTTTTTTCATTTAGTACTGCCTTTCAGAAGCTACAGAAGATAATAACATGTTTCCCAGAAAAAAAAAAAAGTTAAATAGACCCTGATTTTCCCAGCTCTTAATGCATTGTTTTATCTTCTGAAGCATCAGTGAGTGTTTGAACCTTCTGTAATAGCTGCATATGAGTCCCTCAGTTGTCCTCAGTGTAAAAAGATGGATCTCAAAATCATACAGTCATTGTTGGAAAGGGTTCAAATACACTAAAATGCTGGAAAACAACAACAAAAAACCTGTTCTGAAAACTATTATTTTCTCTTCTGGACCATATGTAAACATCTTTTATGTGAAATATCATATTCAGATCAGTACTAAAAAAATGTATTTTGTAAAATAATTAACGTTTTGCAGATAAACTTTTGACCTCTACTGTACATTAAACAATAAATGACACTAAAAAGAACAACTCTTAACTCTTTATGTACTTAAAAGAATCAGGCTTGGCTAAAGAACAAACTGTTAGTCTGGATTATAACGCTTGTCTTCTGTGGTATATTATTCATATCTGCTTACTAGGTTTTAATCTGTAAATTACTATTACTTTTTACACTCACAGTCGAAATGTGTCTTTTAAAAAAGGTTTCATGTAGGCTACATTTTTTCTTCTATGTAATTCGATGGTTTTTGCTACTGTCCTTCTGCGTATACTGCTGTGTTTGCCACCACTGTTACCTAATACAGCAAAAAAAAACTTCAATGGCGCCACCTGATGGACAGAATGGACATTTTTCAGTTTTCACAGCGAAAGTCAGCATGTAAAACCAGTGTCATTTGCCAACACTACCCTCTTGTGTTTCTTGAGATGAATTAAATATCTACATGATATACTGTTATAATATCGTTTTTAAAAAATACAGTGTTAAAATTAACATTCAAAGGCAACAAATCCTCAAATAGCATAAAAATGCTTAACGTTCAGAAAAATAGTTTAATAAAAAAAATAAATCTGCAACAGGAAAATGTATTGTTAAATTGGTCCAGCCTTTCCTGCTTATACTGATCAACTATTATAAAACCATCCAGTAAAAATATTTTCATCAGGCTTATCATAATCGTACTACTAAATCAATACATTTTCACTCAAATCCAAAATTCACTGATTACAAAAAAGCAAGAAATGGTGTATTATAACACTTTAGTCATCACAAAAGCGAAATTGTAAGTTAGTCATTTAACCAACAACAAACTCATCTAACTGAGCAGAACGGGAAGGTAAGAGGAGACGTGGATCACATGCAGTGTTGGGCATGCTACTTTAAAAAAGTAATTAGTTATAGTTACTAGTTACTTCTCACAAATAGTAACTGAGTTAGTAACTGAGTTACATCATTTT
>JAHKKF010538751.1:28218-60648 GCA_019740295.1 Labeo calbasu | reverse complement strand
TAAGTTTTGTGGTCCAGGGTTACATTTGAATAAAAGATACTCACGCAAAGACAGTACAGTTATAGCCCATGATAACTTCATCCAATATGGGGCAAACCACACTCCTATAAACCTCAATTTGTTTGGCAGAAGGACCAAAAACCTAAATCAATTGAAATGAGACAAATTTAAAGGCCATTACTACACAGGAAAAGATTTAGATGACATTAATAGTCAGGATATGTGTGGAAAACAAGCCAAACGCTAACCATGTCAAAAGTGTATGTTTTTCTTGCTGCTTTGTCTGTGGCGCCTCCAGTACGGACCGTCACCTCTTTTCGGTTCTGGTCACATTCAATAACGGTATGAGAGGCAGATTTACGCTCCACTGTGTTGAATGGTCTGTGAATCACACATAAGATATAGACACAGGCATAGAGATTAATTTCCATCTCATAATTACACACAATTTTATTTAGAAAAGAGGAAAAAAACAAAAACAAAGAAAAATCATCATCATATTCTAGGTGATTCGTCTAAAACATAAGCAATTATGAAAAATCGAATTAAAAAAAGCAGTTAAAACGTAATAAAAGAATTATTATCAAAACAGTGCTTTGGCCAGCAAGTGACATAAATTGGTCATTTAAAACATGTCATGTGGGCGTTAAGCTGTCACATTATACAACTCGTCCCAGAAAAAAAATTAAACAATGTTACAATTTTCTTTTTGCATGGCAGGATTAAATAAATAAATAGGGTTTTGGAACTAGGACAGTTCCTAGTTCAACATATGTTGGCTATTGGATATGTATACAACATATATTTAACATACAAAATATGTGATTGAGGCAAGTTTTACACTACTTACAAAAAATATATATATAAATATACCAAAAACATGTATATATACCTGCATCGTACAACCACTTGTATATTTCTGCCTTTCTCATCTTTTTTGGCTGCTTGTAACTGTGTTGAAGCCATGGTGAAGGAGCGTCTTCTGTGCTCCAGGTCTAAAAACGCCCTTTAAACGTAACCTTTAAACAAAATTAGGTTTTAACAGGGAAATATAAGTCACACTGGTAAGTCATTTACATAAATAATAAGCCATTTAAAAATATAAACACACACAAATATTTTTAAACACCAGCACATACGTTAGCAAGACATTGTCTAGCCTAAATGGCGCCTAACCAAAATAAACTACAAAAACAAGCTGATAGGAACAAAACTACCAAATACACATACCGTTTAGCTTGTCTGCTTTAAAAGCAGATCAAATAAGATGTCAAAGTCGTTTAAAATCCCACCAACAACGCAGGTTATTTGAATACGCTCTATGTGCTGTACGCTCTTACTACGAGTTATCAAGAGCTGCTGTTAGCGGACTTTGAAAATTGCGCATCTGCAGCTTTAAGCCAATCAGAGAAGAGAGCTGGTTCACCATCCTTCTGATTGGTCTACAGGAGGTGAGCTGGAGCGGATGCATCTCGGGAAAGTGCAGTGTTTTTGAATAGTACTGGATGACGAGAGCAAAGGAGATTGAATTAATAAATGACATTACCTTTAATTAATAAACTACTATGATAGTATATTTATTTTTAATAAAGGTGACGTATATAAGGCGTATATACGGCGTAAATAAAACTAATCAGAAATGAAGCGTAAATAAAGCTAATCATATAAAGAATGAACATGAAATTAATACTTATTATCACGGACACAGTGTAGATTAATGTTTGTATGTGTATTATGATTGCTGCTTTAAAATATGGCTTTGTTCGACAGTACAGAATGTACTGTATTAAACATTACAACAAAACAGGAACTGTGATCGAGATTCAAATATACGCCTCAAAAGTGTTTCAAAAGTCTCTTTCCGACAGCGCCTTTTGCTTGAGTCGACTGTAGTTCCTAATATTACCAGTAGATGGTGGTGAGAAACCATGACACTCTTTGCTTTTCGTGAACAGCTGTAGACATTTTAGGCCTACCAGTTCATACAGTACCAACTGGTACTATTTTAAATGTATTTGGACTGCAGAGCAAATCATACAGTGCAAATATACGTTTGCATAAATATTTTTATATATGAATGTGTTGTACACCACCAGTCAAAAGTTTTTGAACATTAAGATTTTTAATGTTTTTCTGTTCTGCTCACCAAGCCTGCATTTATTTGATCCAAAGTACAGCAAAAACAATACAATTTTAAAATATGTTTACTATTTATAATGTTACAAAAGCTTTTTATTTCAGATAAATGCTGGTCTTTGGATCTTTCTGTTCATCAAAGAATCCTGAAAAAGTACTCAATTGTTTTAAATACTGATAATAATAATAATAAATGTTTCTTGAACATTAGATCACAGGAAAAAATTACGTTTTAAATATATTCAAATAGAAAGCATAGTAAAAATATTTCACAATATTACTGCTTTTGTTGTATTTTGGATCAAATAAGTGCAGGCTTGGTGAGCATTAGTGACTTCTTTAAAAACATTTAAAATCTTACTGTTTGACTGGTAGTGTATATAATTTTTTTTTTAAAAGAAACATCCTCCAGAGATATCCTTCGTAAATGTATTCATAATTGCCACTAAATATTTCTTTTTGCTTGGTGTCCTTTTCTATCATTCTCATATTAGTACTTTTTATTTTTAGTTACAGAATTAATGACTACTTCTATTTTAGGTCCTGATTGTTAAATCTGCATTTTTATTAACTTTATTTCATTTGTTAATACTATTATTTTACTTTGTTTTATGTATTTCACACTGTTTTGGCAACACAAATGTAAGTGCAAGCTTTGGGCACTTTAATGACATTAAAAAAAAAAAAAAAAGGTTTCAACTTTTTTTTTTTCATTACACAAAGGTCACTTTAAAACTCTCTTGAAAACTTTTTACCATGTTGCCATAATTTATTTTTGCTATTACATGCCTTGTGATTTTACCATTTTGTTGCCTTGTATTAGACTCACACTTGAAAGCAAATCATAAACACAAAAGGAAATGTTCATAAACTATTCAGTGTTTATTATGTAAAAATAACTTACATAAATGTTTCAAAAATTACAACTTGATTCCCAATGTGTTGGGCCCCCTTTCCCAAAAAAGGTTAGTGTACTTGTTTATAAACGAGGCCAAACAGAGTCAATGAAGAACATGCTTGAGGTGTGATGTGATGTGTGAAGAAAACAAAGAAAAATCAAGGTTTATATAATTTGTGTACTAAATACGAAAATATAAAAATAAAAATATAATTTGCGTGTTTACTTATCAAAGCTAGAGAAACGATAACAACAAAACATTTAGTGCTGTCAGACTATTAATCACATCCAAAAAAGTTTTTGTTTACATAATATGTGTGTGTACTGTCTATTATTATGAATATATAAACACACACACACATGCATGTATTTAAGAACAATGTTTATAAATAAAAAATACATATAATATTTATTATACAAATGTAAAAATATACATGTAAATATTTTCAAAATACGTATGTGTGTGTGTTTATATAAACAATAAATATACGTATACACACATATATTATGTAAGTAAAAACTTTTATTTTGCACGCGATTAATCGCGAATAATCGTTGGACAGCACTAAAATTAAAACACAATAATGTTTTATGACTTTAACAAGACACCAATTACATACTTCTCCTATGATTGTATGTCAAATGCGAGTTTGGGAAATGCTTTTTTCACGAAAGGATCTCTGGGTCAAAAGTGGCCTTTCTGCTTTCTGTTAAAGAATGGTGGAGACTTTTATTTTAAAGATATATCATTGCTACTGACTTGTTGTGTTGTCATAGTAGCTGTTCTCACGTTTTTCGCGTTCCTCGTCGTCGCAGGCTTCACAGGCGTGCAGTAGCCTGACAACAGCAGCAGCAGCAGGAGGGAATGGGGAGAGAGGGGCACCGCACCGTTTAACAAGACACTCTTCAACACAACACGACCAATAAAACAATTCACCATCGGTGAGCACGCACCTCAATCTTCAAACACCTCGTGCGCTGATCGCTAGTGTTTTTCCTTTCGTGAACGTGAAATAATCAATAAAAACAACCGAAGCTAACACGAGCTTGCGTGCTAACCACTACCACCCTAAAAACCGAACTGTCCGGCGTAACGTTACGTTTGTTAAAAACCGTTCGCGCGTTCAACCCCTAGCAGTGTAAATGTAATACGGCGTTTATTATAAGATATTTTAAATGAGGTAAATCAATGCACAATGTGTTTTCTTCATGCATGACGGTGCCTTTTTAGCCACACGCGTCTGTTAGCCCCTGAAAGACTGATTCACATGGTAGGCGTATTGATTATTAGGACAGTTTCAGATATGGGGATGTAGTTCATATGCAATCAAATATGAGCAGAGTGCAAGAGTCACGTTTGCGATTGGCAAAGTGACAGATGCAGGATTTTTGGGGGCCTCGGGTGTGTTGCTGGCTTCAAGGCCAAGGTCGCAATGAGGCCTAACTGATATGCATGAATAATAATTTTTAGCATATGATGAGTAGTGTTTAGATGCATCTGTGATTGTTATGATGTGTAGTGCAGTAAATGTGTTGCTGGAGGGCATTGGATGTCATCTGCCTGTCGTCTGTGTGTGCAAGAAACGTGGGTGATTTTTGTTTGTGTGCCACCAATGATTATTAATTTAGAATAAATTAAATTTGATGGTGTATTAAGATTATTTATTGTGTCTTAACTGTATTTATCAGTTTTCTGTCTTACCATGGTAATTCCATGCTATTTGGACGTTAAGTAAAACTACAAGTATCTTGTAAATACCATGATAAATTAGTATGATTCTGATGTCCTTTAAGAAAAAATACTGTGGTTGTATTATTACCATGGTACTTTAAAATATGTTTTAAAACTAATTGTTTACGTTTAGTTATAAATGTAATTTCCAAAAAATTATGGTAGTAGCATGTTTTTTTATATATATATGCAATTTTAATATATAAAAATATGATTTCTTTAAACTCTGCAATAATTTTTTCGATTGGAAAATTTAAATATAAAAAAGGGTCATAAAGTGTTATCTCCACACAGCAAAATTATCTGTTATTGTAATTATTATTATTACTTTTTTTAAAAAAATGTGCATAGAGCCATTAGAATAGACTGTACTGGTAATGTCAATTTATTTTTATTATTATTTTTAAAGGGATGGTGCACCCAAAAATGAAAATTCTGTCATTAATTACTCACCCTCATGTCGCTCCAAACCCATAAGACCTTTGTTTGTCTTTGGAACGCAAATTAAGGTATTTTTGATGTAATCTGATCATATCAAAGCACGCTCATGCATCGTGGTACTCTCCAAAATGGCGCTAGGCTGATCTGGAGGAGAAGAACTGTTGAATAAAATTGTTCATTTAGTTTTTTGGCACACAGTAAGTATTCTCGTAGCTTCATAAAATTATGGTTGATCCACTGATGTCACATGGGCTGTTTTGTTGATGTTCTTGGTACTTTTCTGGACCTTGAATGTGGTAGGACCCTTGCTGTCTATGGAGGGTCAGAGAGCTCTTGGATTTCATCTAGAATACCTTAATTTGCGCCCCGAAGATGAACAAAGGTCTTACAGGTTTGGAACGACGTGAGGATGAGTATTTAATGACGGAATTTTCAATTTTTGCTGAACTATCCCTTTAATGTTTTAAATGTGGATGGGGCCATTAGAATAGACTGAACTGTTATATGTTGAAGGCTTCAAACAAATTTGATGCTGTTTGATATGCGCTTATCCCGTGACCGGTTAATGTTTATTCTGAAGTCGCAACTTACCGTCAGCTCTGTGCAGACATTAGAATAACACATTTGTAAAGTTGCGAACCTCTTCGCCAAGTTCATAAACCGTTTGCTGTGGCATCTCATTAGAATATTTTGCACTTGTAAACACATGCGCTGCAAATGCAATATCCTTCTAAATCAACTAGTGGCATTCTTCAAAATAAAGTGACAGTAATGTAAGCAGAATGAATTATTGATGAGAATTTATGAGCGCATGTGAGACGGGGGTTACAGAGATCTGCCCTTTTTTTCAGGGTCAAATCAGGCGACCCGCTGGATAGGTTGGCCCGAGGGGCCCTTTCATGTGGCAAGTGTGAGGCGGTGTTGAAAATCAGGTGTTGGACACGTTTATGTTGGTACTCTTGCATGTGGAATTACTTTGAAGCTAGTTTTTGTCTTGTTTGTCTATGAATGTATTCTAATTTGTAATGTAATTGATTGGAGATATAATGAAGCACATAATTCTCCAAAATTGATAGTTTATTGATTTAGTTTTTTCTGCAGACTTTGATTGAACATATTTAAGGATTTCTGGTTTTACTTCTGTTTTTGTTCCACACTGCTCTTCCCCCTTTTTTGTCTATATGTTTCTGCCGTAGTAAGCACTTTTTAGAGTGCTTTTTAGCTTTTCTTTTTGGGCTGAATGCTCCTAGTAAACAGTCAGTCCTCACAGAATCATAGCAGCCGCTATATTCAGAGTCATTCACATGGTAATGTAGGTCATGCTGAGCGCTTTGTTCTGAAAGTCAACTGGGTCCGCGGTATGTAGCCAGTCTGGCCTGCTGTTTTGCCTACAGCGTGGCTAGAGGTTAACAGGAAGTCTAGACGTCTACACTATTTTGTTCAAGTGGACGTAGTTCTGCTATGTTAAAATAAGAGCTAATAACTTTACTAGCCTCCTTTTCAGCATTGAAAATAGTCAATTTAGAATTGCTGGCTTTACAAAAGACTCTGTGACTTTAAACTAGTTTAAAGCCAGATAAAACAGCGCTGACAAACAGAAATGTGGGATATCCAATTTTATTATATTATTAATGTAGTAGAGATGTAACAGTATTATCAATATCATGATATCGCGATAGCAAAACTGTCTCTATATTATCATTGTCACATGATGATTGTGTTACAGTGCAATTGTTTCACAATATGGCTATTACTGTCGTTGTTGTTATTATATTCTAATTTGTTTGGCTTCCTAAAACACCAGTGTGAATGTAATTTAGACTAAGACAGTATGTCACAAATAAAAAGAGGGTTCAGTCCCCTTTAAAGGAACACTCCACTTTTTTTGAAAATAGGCTCATTTTCCTACTCCCCTACAGTTGAACAGTTGAGTTTTACCGTTTTCGAATCCACTCAGCCGATCTCCGGGTCTGGCGGTAGCACTTTTAGCATAGCTTAGCATAGATCATTGAATCCGATTAGACCGTTAGCATCTCGCTCAAAAATGACCAAAGAGTTTAGATATTTTTCCTATTTAAAACTTGACTCTTCTGTGGTTACAAAAGCCGGACGAAAAATAAAAAATTTAGCGATTTTCTAGGTCGATATGGCTAGGAACTATACTCTCATTTTGGCGTAATAATCAAGGAACTTTGTTGACGGATAATAAAAAAAAAAAGTGATTTTCTAGGCTGGTATGGCTAGGAACTATACTCTCATCCCAGCGTAATAACCAGAGAACTTTGCTGCCGTACCATGGGTGCAGCAGGCGCAATGATATTACGCAGCTGTCAACTGCGTAATATCGGCTGCAACTCTGCATCTACACAAACTTAGTGCCGGTCACTTTCAGGCGCTGCATAATCATAATCATTGCACCTGTACACGATGTAACTACAGAAGAGTCAAGTTTTAAATAGGAAAAATATCATTTTTGAGCGAGATGCTATCGGTCTAATCAGAATCAATGATCTATGCTAAGCTATGCTAAAAGTGCTACCACCAGACCCGGAGATCGGCTAAATGGATTCGAAAACGGTAAAACTGTTTAACTCTAGGGGAGTTGGACAATATGCCTATTTTTAACAAAATTGTTTTTTTCCAACTTATTTTTTTAAATATCACAATAAATATTGTAATGTGGAATTAATTTTGCGATATTATCGTGGCGTGAGATTTTGATATTGTTACATACCTAGTAGATATGTATTTAATGTATTAAAAGAGTAATGGGATATAATTACAGTATTTTTGTGATTTATGCTATAACGTTTGTGCATTTATACTAAATGTATTTAGACTACCGGTTTTCATACAAATACCTATTTTAACCACAAACGGCAGTAGAGCTTTTATTTTGAAGGAAAACTCCAGCTTTAGTGAAATCAGGATAACAAAAACACGTCTCACTACAAATCTAGTGAGATGCTGTAATCATCTGCCGTGAAAATAATGTGCGCTAAACTCACAGCACATGCAATAAATGAGTTGCACTGCATTCATTTACTGTGAACTGATCCGTTCTGAGGTGCGGAAATCATCGGATCACGAGCTGAATCGGCTGAACGAAGTGCTTGCTTCACTTTGAAAGGCCCAGCGAAAACAGACCTGATGAAGGGATTAAGCCATATTGTGCTTTCAGTTTTAGTTTGTTTGACAGATACTGTGCCGAAGCATAATGGTCTAAAACGCAACTTTAAAGACCTTTTATGTTAGAATATTTAAAAAATCTACACTTCTTTACCAGAAGTCCTATATTGTTTCATATCATCATGTGAACACGATAACATCAAGACAGTTTTGCTATCGCGATACCGTGATATTGATAATATCGTTACATCCCTACCTAGAAATCGCATAGTTAAATTTTTACTATGGTATTGAGGTGCTAAATGCGTGATTTTAACTGTGATTATAATGATTAGAAAACCATTGGTTAATTTTAATAAATAATTACATTTCACCATATAAAAATTAGGTTGTTAATATTTTTACAGATGTTACTGTTTTTGATAATGAACATGAATCTTAACTCAAGCTACCAGTACTGTCAATTCAAGCTACTGTCTAAGTGAAAAAAAAAAAGTAATATTATTAATATTGCGGGCTGCATTGGACATCAGGCAACACAAACCTGTTTTATAATTTAAAACTGTATCACTCATTAGATCATGCAGAAACTAAGAAATTAATTTTTCTATTAAGATATTTATTTTGTTAAGGAAAAATGACTGGAAAAGTGTAAAGAATTCAAAAACAGCGTTTGTCATGTTCTGACCATAAAGAGTAGCTAAAAACCACAAAATTACAACTGTCACTTAGGAACAAAAATCTGCCTTTAAACTTAAAAGAAATAAAGATTTTGACTGATATAAGAAATGTTATCAGGATATCTTTTTGGCCATATTGCCCAGCTTTGCTAACTTGGTATTGGCCACTACTGATATCTAAAAAAAGAAATAAATTAAACTTGCAGTTGCAAGTTTATCAAGTATTTTGATTATTTTGATTATTCTGATGATTTTTGTTGTTGTTGTATTTGTATTTATTATGGGCATAAGTATAAATCTTTAGAATATTGATACTTTAATGTGTATTTAATCGCAACCTACTTTGTATCCCGTATATGCATAAAAGATGTTTTTGTTGACCATTTTTGTTATTGATTTTTATTTAATTGACCAGTTAGTTGTTGTAGCTTAAAGTGATGTTCTGGAAGCTCTTACACTGTTTGAAGGAGATCTCACTATGATATAATTACTGTAGTAACCGTTTTTGTAATGGTATTGATCTGACTAATTAAGATAAAGTGCCAGTAACAAGTTGTCTTGAGCGCTGATTTTCAACACTGGAAATCTGCTTGTGCATAGTCGAATCGGGCAGCCGTGACCTGGCCAGCTGTTTTGCAGTCAAGCATTTAACATCGAATGTTTCGTTCACCGAAACAGATGTGTGTCAGCGTTTTCAAAATCTGAAAGTAAATAACCTATGTGGTTGCATTAGAGATTCATGAACCCGAACATGGAGTCTGAGAGCAGATTTTTAACCAAGAGCAAATGTGTTCGCTCACTGAAAATGAAGCCTTGTGTTACTTGAGCTGAAATGACTTGTGGTGATTTGTTGCAGCTGTGTCGAACAGCGGTGGTCAGGAGGAGAGTGTGGGCTCGATCCTGAGTGGCAAAAATGTGTTGACAAGCCAGTTGTCATCCAGATTCAGCTGTCCTCTCCTTGCCAGAGATATGTCCATTATCACAAGCTTTGTTTCCTCTCTCTCTGTTTTCAGAGTATTGAAAGAATATTGTCTCAGGCCCCCTCCCCCATCTGCAGCATTAAGGTACTGGGATTATTTCTCTCTGCTCAAATAGTAAAATACAAATGATTTCATAAAAATATGTTTGAATGTCCATTGCTATTTGGCCAGAGCAATGGATAATACATACATGAATGTGTAATACATACATAGTGCATATAAAAAACAACTGTCATCACTAAGTTATTTCATACTGTTTAGTAACATTGTTTGTGTATTAGAATACACAAGACCATTTAAACATTTGGGATCGGAAATTTTTTTAGCAAGACAATGTTACAAAGATTTTTAATTCGAATAAATGCTATTCTTTTGAAATTTCTGCTCACTAAAGAAAAATGTGGACGGAATCGCGGAATCCAGTCATAAAAACGGAATTTACTGAATAACGCGGAATGTCACAGAATTTGTCAAAGTTTGAATGAATTAATCAAAAGTAGGTCATTACACTTAAATCAAACCGCAATATGGACTAGTATCTGTAAATATTACGCCGCAGAAATACCATTTAAATGTGAATCCTGCATGTTTTGCGTGTCTCCGTTTTAATGAGTGGAGCAGACGAGCAGTTTTGTTTACTACACACACTGAAGAGCACGTGACGCTCGCTGTGATTTCAGCGTCTGTCGTCTCACTAAATGAGGACATAAATACATGAACAATATCTGCTGAGAGTCACTTCATGAGCATTTGACCGTTCCATTTTAGGAAAACTAGCCTTATATCATATACACACAGAAATGTAAAGGTAGACACGGCAACCCGTCAAAATAAAAGTCAGGTTTAACTTGAAGACTTTGTGCCAGAAATGTATTACTTCTACTACTTCTATTACTACTACTACTACTACTAAAATGAAACAAAAATTATTTTTTAGGGTATAATCACAAAACATTATTTCCATGTTTTAATTTTAAAAGTAAATTCCTCTTTGTTTGCCCCCCAAAAAAGTTTGCTTAATTTTCAATAATTAAAAGATAAATGAAATTAATGTTTTATGCCTTCATTTGATAACCAGAACATTTTAAATATACAACACTATGTTAAAAAGGCTATGTTAAGAATAAATTTGAATAAATGGAGTATGCATTCAAATAATTAGACATGTTAAAACACAGAATTTGTTAACAATAAAATAACAATAAAAGGAAAAAAAAAAACAGTTCATTTAAATGACTCTAAATATGTAATTTTTGTTAAACCTTTATTAAATTGATGTAAAATTGTATAAGTTTCATGATTTTAATTAATTAGACATGCTCTTTGATTAATAAAATTTAATTTAACCATTAAAAAGGAGTTGAGAAAAATTAAAACGGAAAAAACTGAATTTGGAAAAAAATAAAACGGAGTTTGGGAAAAAATAAAACTGATTTCATAGGGCCGTAATTATGCAGATTACTGCTGATTATTATGATTACTGAATTAGAATAGTTAATTGATCATTTAGTGCTTTTGAGGAACAAGTAATCATTAGATATGGCAAAATTTGTTTAATCAAGATATCAGGGCTGGGTTTTGACACAATTTTCACAATTCCGTTCTCATTCACAAGCTTACGATTCGATTCAGTATCGATTATTTTGGATATACATCAAGTACAGTACATGCAAAATTTTCTTAAGGAAAAAAATCTACCTAATGCTGTAAAATATACATGAGAGTCAGTTAGTATTGCAAGTTAAAATGAACTGACTTGTATCTGAACGGTTTTTATAATAATAAAGTTACAATAATTATATTTCTACTCATTTTTGAAACATTTAAATGGTGGCTGATTATTTAAACAAATGAAACTTTGAAGAACAGTAAAAAAAATTATAATTAATGTCATATGGTGTGTATATTTAGCAAAATGCTCATGTCTAGATTTCATTTTTCTAGCTGACTAACGAGTTAATGGTCACCAAATATGTTTTTTCGGAGGTAAATGTGACGTGACATTGTTTACAACAAGCTGTTATATTGACATTTTTGCACGGTTGAAACACTTGAGTGCTTAAAGGATTTCTTTTAACAAACCTTCAGATGTTTATTCATGTTTATTTTATTTTGAAACTGGTATAAAAGCAGAGGAGGATCTGTTCATGTGCCACTTCTCTTGAACTAAGGTGCTACAGTGATCTGTCACTCCTCATTAAACAGTGCCAAAACTTTTTTTTTTTTGGATAAAAGGCAAATTGTTCCGCCAAATTGTTCCTTTCATTATCTAAAAACAGGCTAGACTAATTGATTCTTGGGATTTAAGAATCAATATAATTTTGTTAAAATGAGAATCGAAATAAAAACGAGAAATCAGTATTTTTACCCAGCCCTTCAAGATATGATTAGCCTTGTCAATCATTATGCCGACAAAAGTAAAGTTGACCCAACAGCCTTGTGAATAAATAAAGCTTATTTCTTGCTTTAAATACTTTTGAATTAATATTTTGTGTAAAACAAACATTATTAAATTGGTTTGTTTCACATGAAAACATTGTCATTTGCTACATGTGTTGCTTGCTTTATTCTGTAATTTGATAAATGGAGAAATACAGAGTGATTTCAGACCTGTTTGCTCTGTATCTAAAACACATTTGTTTTTTGCTTTACAGTTGTGCAGATTCTAAGTGTATGTGTGTTTTTTTTTTCTCGCAGAGTAACTCGAGGGGAAAAAGAATGAGCTGATTTTAAGAGCTCTGATAATGACGCCCAGAATAAGCACGGCCTGGTCACATAGCAAAGTGGGAAACGTACAAGCTGTGAGTAAACACTCATCTATAATCAGTAACCCACCTGATCCAGATGCCCTCTAACAAGAACTAAATAACATGTCGCTCAAAATACTACCAGACGTAACTGCAACGTGACATAGTTGATTTTAGCGCTGTTGTTTGTGACATCCTACTGATCTGATGTTACGTGGTCTGTCTTTCGCAGTGAGCATTAGAAGGCCATGATGCAATGAGATAAACACTGGATGACTGGAGGTCCCCTGCTTAACAGTCTCTAAGCATGGCTGGCCTACAGCTGGTGACCCCTGCCTCCTCACCCATGGGGCCCTTCTTCGGTCTCCCGTGGCAACAGGAAGCTATCCATGACAACATATACACACCAAGGAAATATCAGGCAAGTCTTTTGAAATGGTTCGATTTTAATACTTAAAAGTGCTTTTATAGGGCTGTCAAAAGATTAATCGTGATTAATCGCATCCAAAAAAAGTTTGCGTTTATGTATTATGCGTGTGTACTGTGTATATCACACTTGTGTTATTTTTATTAGACTGCAGATTAAATAAAATAATTCATGATAATCTTTAAAATGAGAGATTCACTGACATAATATGGGTTATACTTTCTTCAATTGCTGAAAAAAAAATAAACTATTCAAATTTGGGGGATCTGTTCACTTGTGCTTCACGCTGCCGCTTCTCTTGAACTGAGGTGCTACGGGCTACAGCAAACTATTACTTCACATTTGAATATTGTAAAAAATGGACAGAGTGTGAAGTCTGAGACTTTTTCATATCAAATGTAACAAAGCACAAAGCTTATTGCTATTTACTGAATGGGAGGTAAATTGTTCTGTCAAATTGTTCTGTTCATTATGTGAAAACATGGTAGACATCGATTTAAAAATCAATGTAATTTTGTAAAAATGAGAAACGAATAAAAACTAGAAATATCACACTCGTATCCGATGCCCTAGAGCTCACATCTTAGAAAACGTTGAAGCTAATTTTCAAATAGACGTTGTCTTTATTAACAAACCACATATTTTAAGTCTAAAGAAGTATATATTGGCCTAAAACTCTTAAAACTATGTTCTGTCACACACAAACAGTATTGTTCATAAAATTATAGTTGATTTGGGCGTCTGCCATGACACTCGCTGTAAGAAATAAGAAGCGGTTGGTGTTCTGATATCAGAATATCGCACTCCTCTGTAGAAAGAACTGTTGTATAAATATACACACAAATGCATGTGTATATTTTAAAAATATTTACACATACTCTACCAGTCAAAAGTTTTTGAACAGTAAGATATTTCATGTTTTTTAAAGAATTCTCTTGTGCTCACCAGGCCTGCATTTATTTGATCAAAAATAGAATAGAATATTGTGAATAGAGTTGTCAAAAGGTACTGGGTTCGGTACTTTCGGTGCTGAGATTTAAAGAACGTCCATTTCCCGCTCATCATTGTAGCCAATCGCAGTCATGTCTGTTGCGTGCGTGAACACTATGGCCAATCAGCGATGTTTAAAAAATCGGCTCAACACCCCTCAAATGTGAGCGGGAAATGGACGTTTTTTAAATTTCAGTACCGAAAATAGTGTTTTTACTATTTAATATAACTGCTTTCTATTTGAAAATGTAATTTATTCCTGTGATCAAAGCTACATTTTCTGCATCATTACTCCAGTCTTCAGTGTCACATGACCCTTCAGAAATCATTCTAATGTGCTGATTTGCTGTTCAAGAAACATTATAAGAAGAAATTAATACTTTTATTTAGCATGGATGCTTTAAATTGATCAAAAGTGATGATTAAAACATTTATAATCTTACAAAAGATTTCAATTTCAGATAAATGCTGTTCTTCTGGACTTTCTATTCATCAAAGAAACCTGAAAAAATTCTACTCAGCTGTTTTCAACAAAATAATAGTAATAATAAATGTTTTTGAGCAGCAAAATTCTTTGAAATCACAGGAATAAGTTACATTTTAAAATAAATTTTTTACTGTTTTTGCTGTACTTTGGATCAAATAAATGCAGGCTTGGTGAGCAAGAAGAGACTTCTTTAAAAATATTAAAAATCTTTTGACTGGCAGTGTATACATGGTATGTAGCATTTTGCTGAATAATTACACCCAATTGCATTTTCCCACCAGGTTGAACTTCTTGAAGCAGCTCTTGAACACAATACTATAGTCTGCTTAAATACTGGCTCAGGGAAGACCTTTATCGCAGTACTCCTAATCAAAGAACTCTCCCACCAAATCCGTGGAGAGGATGGAAAGAGAACAGTTTTCCTGGTGAATGCAGGTGAGGAATTGTCTAGTCTGCCATGTATCCTATTAAAAAATGATCAATTTTATTCTGTATTTTATTTAATTCTAATTCTGGTTTGTTTTTTTCTCACTAAAGCATCATCTGTGGTTCAGCAAGCATCTACTGTAAGAACCCACTCTGATCTCCAGGTAGGCGACTACATGTCAGAAGACATGACATCATGGCCCGAGGAGATGTGGAACAGAGAGATGATGGAGAATCAGGTGTGATTATACATGGCCGTTTTAACGTGCCTATGAATTTTTTATTCATGTAATTGTTGGACGTCTTGATGAGGTGTCATCGTGCGATCTCTCTTCTTCCATCCTCCTCATCCCTCTCTTTTCCGTAATGTCTGTTCTTTCAGGTGCTGGTCATGACGTGCCACATCTTCCTGCATGTGATGAAGAATGGAGTCTTGCCACTATCAAAAATCAACCTGCTGGTTTTTGACGAATGCCACCTTGCAATCACAGACCATCCTTATCAGGAAATAATGAAGGTGAAATTGCAGTCTGTTACAGCATTGAACGGGTGCTATGAAATCACATCTGTCAGTGTAAAGAGAAGGAATGATAGAGGTCTCATCTAACTGTCACTCCACAGGGATGCTAAAAAGATGTCGATCCATTATTATAGCATTAATGGGCGTGCATTTAGTCCTGGAGATTGAACGTAGGCACTCTGATAAGATATTGTTGCATTTTTATTTTGAAGGCTAACCCTTTGTAGCACATCCTAAGTTCAGAGTAAAACGGATAGTCCACCCAACAATGAAAAATTGTCATAATTTACTCAACCCTCATTTCAGACCTGAATGACTGTCTTTTGTTTGTGGTGTGTAAAAGAAGATATTGTTGAGAAATGCATCCATACAATGAAAGTCAATAGTTAGTTAATGTTGTTTAGTTCCCAGTTTTCTTCAAAATATCTTCCCTTGTGCAAAGAAAAAAATGACATTTTTGGGCGAGTTGTCCCTTCCGATTTAAAGATTGGTTGAATGCAGATGTTTTGACTTCTCTGATTGTGTGATCTTTGCTGAGGGGTGTCATATTTTAGTCATAACACTTATTAATTTACAAAATGCAGGCCATCGCTGTGGAAGTTGCATTCACTACTTAATTACTAACCCTCATGTCGTTTACAAATTCGTAAGACCGTTGTTCATCTTTAGGGCACAAATTAATATATTTTTGATGAAATCCGAGAGCTTTCTGACCCTCCATAGACAGCAACGCAACTAACACGGTCCAGAAAGGCAGGAAGGACATAAAATAGTCCATGTGACCTCAGTGGTTCAACCTTAATTTTATGAAGCCACCAGAATACTTTTGTGTGCAAAGAAAACAAAAATAAGGACTTCATTCAACAATTTCTTTTCCATGCATTGAAATGGTTGGAAAACACATGCTGGAAAAATAAATCAGATTGTGGTTTCATGATCGATCACTCCTGTAACTGTTTTTGCCATGAAGATGGTCTTAGATGCTGACTTGACAATAAAAATAACAACTACTACTCTCCTAAAAATAAGGTTGTTCTATACAGCGATGCCATAGAAAGAACCATTTTTGGTTCTTTAAAGAACCATCTTTTTCTTACCTTTTTATAATCTGAAGAACTTTCTTTTGCCACAAAGAACCTTTTGTTAAACAGAAAGATTCTTCAGATGTTACAGGATCTTTATGGAACCATTAAGACAAAAAAGGTTCTTCTATGTCATTGTGAAGCACCTTTATTTTTAAAGAGTGTACTACTACTACTACATGATCGCTGCTGTCAGTTTTGGGCACTTTGTCTAACTGTTGATATCATATTGTAAGGTGGTTGGTGATAACCATACCTAGTTGTAATGCTTTGCTAAGCAGTGTCAGTCTTCTTTACAGATTTGTGAGGGTTGCCCAGGTTGCCCTCGCATTTTGGGTCTGACCGCTTCCATTTTAAATGGCAAATGTGACCCTTGTGATCTGGAGGAGAAGATTCAGAACCTGGAGAAGATTCTGCAGAGCAATGCAGAAACTGCCACTGATCTTGTGGTACTGGATAGGTACGTTTAGGATTTCCAATCTGGTGTATTTTTTTATTTGATTTGATTTACACAATAGAATTGAAAAAATGTCAGGATTAGTTCACTTCCAGAACAAACATTTACAGATAGTTTACTCAACCTCTTGTCATCCAAGATGTTCATGTCTTTCTTCCTTCAGTCGTAAAGAAATTGTTTTTTGAGGAAAACATTTTAGGATTTTTCTCCATATATTGGACTTCTATGATGCCCCACGAGCTTAAGCTTCCAAAATGCCGTTTAAATGCGGAACAGAAACATAATTTCTTCACGACTGAAGAAAGAAAGACATGAACATCTTGGAGGACAAAGGGGTTGAGTAAATTCTGTATATTTTTTGTTCTGGAAGTGAACTAATCTTTTAAGTATCATCTCTCATAAATGTTTCTTGCCTATGTGTTTATGTCCAGGTATGCATCCCAACCTCGTGAGGTGGTGCTGGACTGTGGGCTGTACCAGGATCAGAGTGGGCTCTCTGAGAGGCTTTTGAGTGAGCTGGATGAAGCCCTTCATTTTCTTAATGACTGCAACTTATCTGCTCATCGAGAAGATAGAGATCCCACATTCATCTCTAAACAGGTTCTCTCTTATATTTATATTTTGAAGCAGTACTCTCAAAAGGATCGTCTTGTAGTGATTTCAAATTGCTTGGGTTTTGATTGTGTGATTGTTTATCCTAAGGTGCTGAATGACTGTCGCGCCGTGTTGACTGTGCTGGGCCCTTGGTGCGCAGATAAAGCTGCGGGAATCATGGTCCGGGAGCTGCAGAAATATATCAAACATGAACAGGAAGAGCTGAACCGCAAGTTCCTGTTGTTCACAGACACCATTCTGAGAAAAATCCACGCCTTATGTGAGGAGCACTTCTCTCCAGCTTCCCTAGACCTGAAGTTCGTTACTCCCAAGGTCATCAAACTTCTGGAGATTCTCCACGAGTACAAACCTTTCGAACGGCAGCAGTTTGAGAGCGTGGAGTGGTACAATAATCGCAACCAGGACAATTATGTTTCTTGGAGCGATTCTGAGGACGATGATGAGGATGAAGAGGCGGAAGCAAAGGAGAAGCCCGAAGCTAATTTTCCGTCGCCTTTTACCAACATACTCTGTGGAATCATCTTTGTGGAAAGACGATATACAGCAGTTGTTTTAAACAGGTTTGTTTTCAGTACTCCACTGACTTTCTCGGACGTTCTATACAAGTAGTAAATGCACTACAGCTAAACTCTAAGGAAGCCCGTTTCTGTCACTGAATAAAAAATAAAAAGGTAATTGTGACTTGCGTGATACAAACTTGCAATTCTGACTTTTTTCCTCAGAATTGAGAGATTACAACCCAAATTGTGAGTGTATATCATGCAGTTCTGAGAAAAAAACGTCAGAATAGCGAGATGTAAACTTGCAATTCTGACTTTTTCCTCAGAATTAAGAAATACAAACTTTTTTTCTTGCTTTTTTCTTTTTCCCCTCTGAACTGGACATAATAAGCCGGATTGCGAGTTTATATGTCCAGTTTTGAGAGGAAAAAAGACTGATGTTTTCTCACAATTGTGAGTTTGTCTCACTATTCTGAAAAAAAAAAAAAAAAAAGTCTGAATTGCAAGGTATAGAAGTTTATATCTCTTTTTGAGTTTACATGTTGCTATTCTGATTTTTTTTTCTCAGAATTGCATGGTTCAAAATTAAAATTCAGACTTTTCTCTTTCAGAATTGCAAGATATAACCTCGCAATTGAAAGAGAAAAACTCAGAGTTGCAAGATACAAACTTTTTTTGTCTTTTATCTTTTGAATTTGTCTCACAATTCTGATTTTCTTTTTTCTCAAAAAAAAAAAAAAAAAAGTCGCAATACCTTTTTATATTATATATCAGTGGTGGAAACGGGCTTCCATACAAATAAATCATTTTAAATGTAAAAAGTGAATTTAGGAATCACAACAATTTTGTAATTTGCCATAGATTACAGTTAACAGTGTTACTAAATTATTAAGTGTTTTAAAATAGTAACTGAAGTGTTGAATGGAGGCAAAACTAGTCTAAATACAAAAAGTAAATAACTGCTTTTTATTTTAATATATTTTAAAAATGTAATTTAATCCTGTGATGCAAAGCTAAATTTTCAGTGGTCTTCAGTGTCAGAATATTTTTGTGAAAACTTTTTTTTTTTTTTTCCAGGATATTTTTAAATCTTTGTTACATTTGAAATGTCATTACTGTCACTTTTGACAAATTTAATGTGTCCTTTTTGAGAAACAGATTTAATCTTGTTCATGCCAGTCTTATATATTTATATATTTAGTTAGTGTTTAGCAGATTGCTTATTTAAATTAGTCAAAGGTACTTGAATGCACCTTGTACTATTTGTGTGTATCAGGCTTATCAAGGAGGCTGGAAAGCAGGACCCAGAGCTGGCCTACATCAGTAGCAACTTCATCACGGGTCACAGCATCGGCAAGAACCAGCCTCGCAACAAACAAATGGAGGTGGAGTTCAGAAAACAAGAGGAGGTAAGAGAATCCAGCAGTCCTAGGAAGTCTCTTGTGTCACTTCCTTAGCTTGTGCTGATCGTAATTGTTATTGTTGATTCACATTACTCTCCAGGTCCTGAGGAAGTTCAGAGCCCATGAAACCAACTTGCTCATTGCAACCAGCATTGTGGAAGAAGGCGTTGATATTCCAAAGTGCAATTTGGTCGTTCGGTTTGACCTGCCGACAGAGTACCGGTCGTACGTGCAATCCAAAGGTCGCGCCCGAGCTCCAGTCTCCAATTACATCATGCTAGCTGACAGCGAGCGAACAAAAACATTTGAAGAAGACCTTAAGACCTACAAGGCCATAGAGAAGGTCAGCAGGTTTAATGAGATTCCCTGAAGAAGGTTGTGTGTACATTAAAACATGTCATACTAAGAGTTGCACATCTTTTAGATCCTCCGAAACAAGTGCTCGAAGTCAGCAGAATGCAGTGATTTTGAACTGGAGCCGGTGACCGATGACGACAACGTTCTACCACCTTACGTCCTGCGCTCAGAGGATGGCGGCCCCCGTGTCACAATTAACACAGCCATTGGGCACGTCAACAGGTTAGTACTCTTTTCTAAATCAAAGATTGCTCTGTTTTGTTGCATGTAATGTCATTCTTAAATGCTTTTGTGTGTTGTGCAGATATTGTGCTCGCTTACCCAGTGATCCGTTCACTCATCTTGCTCCGAAGTGTAAAACTGTGGAGCTGAAGACTGGAGGTTATCAATCCACACTCTTCCTACCCATTAACTCACCACTAAGAGTTCCTGTCACCGTGAGTTCTTAAAAAAACATATTTGACATTTTTCTAAATATTCTGACATTTAGTCCTCTTTGCTAGGAGTAAAGGGAGAGTTTACCCAGACTGTCAGAATTTCCTCATCCTTGTGTTATTCTAAAACCTGTTAAACTGACTTTTTTACATAGAACAAAAAAGGAGATGTTTTGAAGAATGTTTACACTGCTCTTTTCCATATAATGAAAGTGGATGAAAACCGTGAGCTGTCAAACTCCAAAAACAACAACAACAAAAACACACTAGAAAAGTTGTCTATGGCCACATACACACTGCAGCTAAATTCGGGTGTCAGTTCACCTTTTACTCCTTAATCACGTTCTGTACACACATAATTCACTAAAATACTAGACAACCGAATTAACTCCCGAAAAGTTCAGGTAGTGACAACCGCATTTACAGAAATTCTATGCATTGTGTTAATGACATATTTAAATGCGCATCAAAAATGTGTATTCGTCTGTATGTGAGATGCAAGAAAAAAATAGTGAAAGAAGTCTTAACTTTAGCACATTTTGACATGGGGCTAGTTGCGCTCACGAGCCCTGCTGTAAAGTGTCAGTGTTGTCAGATCTTCATAGAGAAAAAAGGGACAAGCACAAAAAACCCAAAAACACACAAACGCTTTGTTTTATAACACCCAAAAAGTAATATACCTCATATCCGCAACAGACCACTTTATTAAAGAAGTCCACTTCCAGAAAATGTTTTTACAGATAACGTACTAACCCCCCTTGTCATCCAAGATGTTCATGTCTTCTTTTCTTCAGCCATAAAGAAATGATGTTTTTTGAGGGAAACATTTCAGGATTTTTCTCCATATGGACTGCTATGGTGCCTCAATTTTGAACTTCCAAAATGCAGTTTCAGTGTGGCTTTAAATGATTCCAAATGCGGTTGCGAATGATCCTAATCGAGGAAGAAGGGTCTTATCTAGCGAAACGATTGGTTATTTTGATTTAAAAAAAAAATACAATTAAAATACTACTTAATCTCAAACGCTCATCTTGTCTTGTTCTCCTTGAACTCTGTGTGTTATGGTTCAAGACAGTTAGGGTATGTTGGAAAACTCCAATTGTATTTTCTCCCTCAACTTCAAAAATCATCCTACATCACTGCAGAAGTACCGGCCCAGTCTTTGCAAAGTGAACATGCAAAGAAGATCAAACACCCTTAAGAAAAAAGGTAAAACAGCGATAGAGGATGATTTTGAAGTTGAGGGAGAACATGAGATGGGACTTTTTCGACATTTTTCCCCTGTCATGGACCGGGAAAAAAAACAGTTCAGGCAGAGTAAGACAAGACAAGTGTTTGACATTAAAAAGTATATAAATTGTATTATTTTTATGAAAATAACCGATCGTTTTGCTAGATAAGACCCTTCTTCCTCAGCTGGGATCGTTTACAACCACATTTGGGATCGTTTGAAGGCGCATTTAAACTGCATTTTGGAAGTTCAAACTCAGGGCACCATATAAATATTTCCTCAAAAATCATAATTTCATTACAATTGAAGAAAGAAAGACATGAACATCTTGGATGACAAGAGGGGAGTACATTATCTGTGAATTTTTGTTCTGGAAGTGGACTTCTCCTTTAACTCCATAAAGCGCCTAGCTTTATGAGCTAAGACCAGACAACATGCCTAACAGCACTTGTAAATATGTGGACATGGCAGCACTGAGACAGCGCTCTCTATAGCAGTCTCCCGAACATAAACAAAACTCAGCACGTTTGTCAGCAGTAGTTTAGTTAAAATCGAGTCTGTAGTGAAAAAATGTCAGATACCAAACAGCTAAATTCTTATTCACTCCCGCAAGATGCCATAATGTTGCTATGGTTACAAATGCGGAAGTGACTGCTGTTCCGTTTACACATGGAACGATAATTTACAAGTCTCACTCCTGCATTAAAATGCGGTTGTCGCTCCTGAAAGTTGCAGTGTGTATGTGGCCTAAATGATTTCAGTGGCTTATTCCAAGGCTTTCACGGCCATATTGTTTCTGTGAGACAAAGACTGAAATTTTACATTTTCACTGACAATTTTTTCTTGAAAATCTGTGGCAGCCATTGGTCACCTTTCACTCCCATTGTATGAAACAGAAAAGTTTGGATGTTCAGCTGTAAATCTTTTGTGTTCCATGTAAGAAAGTCATACAGGTTTTGAAGGACATGAGCAAAAATGGGTTTGATTTTTATTCTATAAAGCTCTGATTGAAAGTAAAAAGTCTTCTAAATGTTTCTTCATCTCTTTAGGGGCCAACAATGAATTGTGCAAGACTTGCCGAGAAAGCTGTGGCTCTTCTCTGTTGTGAAAGGCTGCACAAAATTGGTAAGCATGAAAAAAGTGTAAATGTACAGGATTTCTGATGCATTCTGAGACTGAGAGTCACTGACTGATGTGTGATGTTCGTGTCTAGGTGAACTGGATGATCATTTGATGCCCGTGGGAAAGGAAACTGTGAAGTATGAGGAGGAGCTGGACCTGCATGATGAGGAAGAGACGAACGTGCCAGGAAGACCAGGCTCCACCAAACGGAGACAGTGTTACCCAAAAGCCGTAAGTGCCATGTACCCAAAATACCTTTTTTCCAAGTCCAACAAAGTTTGGATTATGTACTAATACAGTGAAACAGTAATATTTTGACTGTTTCATATTATAATATATATGTAATTTATTCCTGTGATTGCAAAGCTGAATTTTCTGCATCATTACTCCAGACTTTATTGTTACGTGATCCTTCAGAAATCATTCTGTGTTGGTGCTCAAGAAACATTATTGAAAATGCGTCTTTTGTAACATGTTAGTGTCTTTACAGTCATCTTTTGATCATTGTAATGCATCCTTGCTGAATAAAGGATTTTTTTCTTTTTTTTTTTAAACTACAATGTGTAGAAGGTATCAAATCATGTTGGGTATGCTGTCTTGTAGATACCAGAGTGTCTGCGGGGGTGTTACCCTGTGCCAGAGCAGCCTTGCTACCTTTATGTCATAGGGATGGTCCTCACCACCCCTCTTCCTGATGAACTCAACTTCCGGCGGAGGAAGCTGTACCCACCGGAGGACACTACCCGATGTTTTGGCATTCTGACAGCTAAACCAATACCTCGGGTAATCACCTTTCATTTAACTTCTCTTTCTGAATCTGGAGACCCTTTATTTAATTATATCTGAAATTCATTAACTTGCCTTGAACTTTCAGATCCCTCACTTTCCTGTGTATACACGTTCTGGTGAGGTGACCATTTCGATTGAGCTGCAGAAGTCGGGCTTCACTCTGAGCGCGGAGCAGCTGGAGCTGATCACACGACTGCACCAGTACATTTTCTCCCATATCCTCCGTCTGGAAAAGCCAGCATTAGAGTTTAAGCCTGTAGAGGCAGATTCTGCCTACTGCGTTCTACCTCTCAACATTGGTGAGTCAGTCATTGGCTGCAGTCAGTCAGAGCGAGATGTTGTCTTGTTTGAATATGAGATTAAAGTCCTTCTTCTGATTGTCAGTTTAGGATATGGTTTTATCTAGATCCGCAATGAATCTGTCATATAATACTTTCACTGTTTGGACAAAATGCCACATTTTATGACCTGTATTTTATTGAACGGACATGGGCATTCCAGGTCTTATCTATTTTTTTCCTCATTTAAAAAAAAAATCATCCGAGGTAATTCATTCCACAGCACACAGACCCAACTGATAATGAAAAGCAGGACTTTTTTTGACAGCATTGGGACTTTTATTTTGACAGCGCTGTCATGTACAGAACCTTGCGTTCTTTATCTTCATTATTAGTTATCAGTTCTGTCTAATTTATTATTATAGAGAAAACAGTCAGAGAAAGTACACTACCAGACTTGCTGTTTTTTAAACAGTAAGTCTGGTAAAACACAGTTTTAAAACAGTAAATTTAATATTTTTTTAAGAAGTCTTTTACTCACCAAGCCCACAATTATTTGATCCAAATTACAGCTAAAACAGTAAAATTTTGAATGTTCTTACTATTTAAAATATCTGTTTTCTGTTTCAGTATATTTTAAAATGTAAATGATTCCTGTGATTTCAAAGCTGAGTTTTTAGCATCATTACTTCAGTGTCACATGATCCTTCAGAAATCATTAATATTCAGATTTGCTGCTCAAAAAACAAAAAAAAATTACTCCAAGCTTTTGAATGGTATGTTGTATTATGTAACAAAAGCTTTTTCTTTCAGAGATACTGATCTTAACTGTTTTCAATATTGATGATGATAATAATAATAATAAAATGTTTCTTGAACTGCAAATCAGCATATTAGAATGATTTCTGAAGGATTATGTGACACTGGTGTAATGATGCTGAAATTTAGCTTTGATCACAGGAATAAATTACATTTTAAAATATATTAAATAGAAAACAGTTATTTTAAATAATACAAATATTTCAAAATTACTGTACTTTGGACCAAATAAGTGCAGCCTTGGTGAGCAGAAAATACCTTTTTATAAAACAATAAAAATCTTACTGTTCAAAAACTTTTGATTGTTAGTGTAAATAGTATATAAAAAAGTATTATAAAATTATTATAGTCTTTGTTATTAGTAATTAAGAAGCAAACCGTAATAAATTTCTCACATACAGTCTGGATTCTGAAAATATACATTTAAGTAATTTAAACAAGTCTTTAAATATCTAATAAATATTTAATTTCAAGAATCTTCCAGACATTAGTGATCTATTAGTTAGATCATCCAAAGTGTGCATTGTTTTAAAAATGAGTGACAGTTCAGATCCTTGATTTCAAACTTTTCTGTGCTATATCCAGTTCGATGCACTGTCATATTCTTGCCATGTTCGTTGTGTGCTGTTTGTAAAATTGGCACTACCTAGTCTTTGAAAAAATGTGATTTACCAGTGATTCCTTTTTATACATTTTTCCCTGTCTTTATACTATACAGAAACACTGTAATAGGATTGCAGAATCATGAAGTTGCTGTCTAAAATGTAAATCTGTTAATTACAGGTTTATTTTCTTAAGTTTTAATTATTTTGCTCTCTGAGATATTGGTTATGAAATATTTATTAACTGATGACTTGTTGCAGCCCTAGTCTTATACTTTGTGCTCTGTTTAGTTGAGGATTCCAATACGTTGGACCTGGATTTCAAGTTCATGGAGGATATTGAAAAGTCTGAAGCACGCATTGGCATTCCAAATACTCAGTACACCAAGCAAAACCCATTCATTTTCAAATTGGAGGACTACCAGGATGCTGTCATCATTCCAAGGTACTTGAGAACTCCGAGTCTTATTGCTCTTGCAATTAAGCGCTCATTGATGACTTATACTGTGCTTTTGTTTTCACTGAAGCTGAACTCTACCCTTCTGTCCCATTCCTCTCTCCAAGGTATCGTAATTTTGACCAGCCACATCGGTTCTATGTGGCTGACGTTTACACAGACCTCACCCCGCTCAGTAAATTCCCCTCTCCAGAGTACGAGACTTTCGCTGAGTACTACAAAACCAAGTACAACCTGGACCTGTCTAATGTTAACCAGCCCCTACTGGATGTGGACCACACATCTTCAAGGTAGGAAGTAACAAAAAAAAAAAAAAAAGGCAGTTTCTGGTATGTGCTCTTTTTTTTCTTCCCTAAAAAATTCATTATATGTCCATGGTGGTCTTTTCCTGTAGATTGAATCTTTTAACTCCCCGGCACCTTAATCAAAAGGGGAAAGCCCTTCCTCTCAGCAGTGCAGAGAAGAGAAAGGCCAAGTGGGAAAGCCTACAAAACAAACAGGTATTAACTGACGGAAAGAATTTGCGGTGATAATTATAAGCCCTCATACCTGAATTAAGTCTAATCACTCCGCTTGTTTGAGTATTTCCTCCCACTGAGAGCAGTAACGTACGAACAGGGGTTTGACTCACATCAGATAAGAGTTTTTGGTTGTATTTCTATTCCATCTGCTTAGATTTTAGTTCCGGAGCTCTGTGCCATTCACCCCATCCCAGCCTCTTTGTGGAGGAAAGCCGTCTGCCTTCCCAGCATTCTCTACAGACTTCACTGCCTTCTGACGGCCGAAGAGCTGCGGTCTCAGACAGCCATTGACGCTGGTGTAGGGGCTCAGACCCTGCCTCCTGATTTCAGGTCAGTTAAAAAAATCCACAAATCATATGGATTACACTCATCGCTCTTTTCCAAACCTAGTGAGCTCTCTCCATAGACAGTATTTTAAATGGATACTTCACCTAAAAATGAAAATTCTGTCAAAAATGAAAATTCTGTAATTACACTCCCTCGTGTCGTTTCAAACCTGTAAGACCTTCGTTCATCTTAGGAACACAATTTAAGTTTTTGATGAAACTCGAGAGCTGTCATTCGGTGTTAAAAATGGTTGATTCTGATTAGTGGTTAAACATAATATTGCCATAGCCAATATATTGGCCAGTATTTAGCAAATTGTAATTATTTGCATTAACCGATGCATTTTTTCTGTTTTGCCAATAATTGTTGGAAGTAGGACTTTTATTTTGACATTTGATATTTTGACATCTTTATTCTTAATACTGTGTTGTTACCTGAATTATCCACAGCTGTGTTTTTTTTTGTTTTGTTTTGTTTTGTTTTGTTTTGTTTAGTGATAGTTGTTCATGAGTCCCTTGTTTGTCCTGAACAGTTAAACTGCTTGCTGTTCTTCAGAAAAATCCTTCAGGTCCCACAAATTCTTTGGTTTTCCAGCATTTTTGTGTATTTGAACTCTCTTCAACAATGACTGTATGATTTTGAGATCCATCTTTTCACACTGAGGACAACTGAGGGACTCATTTGCAACTATTACAGAAGATTCAAACACTCACTTCTGATGCTTCAGAAGGAGAAACAATGCATTAAGTGCCAGGGGGTGAAAACTTTTTGAATTAGAAGATCAGGGTAAATTTAACTTATTTTGTCTTCTGGAACACATGTAAGTTTCTTGTCTAGCTTCTGAAGGGTAGTACTACATAAAAAATATGATATTTAGGCAAAATAAGAAAAATGTACTTTCTGTTCAAAAGTTTTCACCCCCGGCTCTTAATGCATTGTTTTTCCTTCTGAAGCATCGGTGAGCATTTGAACCTTCTGTAATAGTTGCGTATCTGTTGTCCTCTGTGTAAAAATGGATCCCAAAATTATACAGTCATAGTTGGAAAGAGTTCAAATACTCAAATTCTGAAAAACTAAAGAATTTGTGGGACCTGAAAGATTTTTCTAAAGAACAGCAGGCAGTTTGAATGTTCAGGACAATCAAGGGACTCAAGAACAACTATCACTAAACAAAAAACACAGCTGTGGATCATTCAGGTAACAAACAAGGGACTCATGAACAACTATCATTAAATAAAAAAAAAATAAAAAAACACATCTGTGGATCATTCAGGTAACAACACAGTATTAAGAGTCAAGGGTATGTAAACTTTTGAACGGGGTCATTTTTATAAATTCAACTATTATTTTCTCTTGTGTAACTGAGACTTGTGTAACTCTTGAGTTACTGCCTTTATAAAGTGTTCCAGTTCATTTGTGAGGTAACATCTCAGTTAGGATGCTACCTTAGAAAGCAGCAGTGTCAGTATTTTTAGGAATTGCTCCCATTTGAGTCCTAATCTCATTGAACGTTAACCCCAGGTATCCAAATTTGGATTTTGGATGGAAGAAATCCATCGACAGCAAGTCTTTCATTTCCTGCCCCAGCGCATGTATGGAAGACGACGATCACTGTAAACACGGCACAAGCTCAGATTCAGACCACACTGCCCAGGAGGGCTGCAATACGGAGGCCTCCCAGCCTCCAGAGGGCGCTCTCCCCTGTGAGAACTGCAACACACCAGATGAAAAGCTAGAAACCCACGTGCTCCCTGTGACTGATCTCCAAACGCCGAACAAAGACAAGAGCGACTGCGTTTGTTCCCAAAACCTCCCTAACGGCACTCGGGGCGACAGCGACGACCTTCCACACAGACATGACATTTGCCAATGCTCTCAGCTGGGCCCTCTGGAGAGTGACCTATTAACACAAACCACTACCTCAGTTCCTGTGCGGCCCTCTCCAGCCGGCGAGCCACAGCCCCAGCCCAGCGATGAATGTACCCCAGGCAGGAACTCGGATCTCTGCGACGGACATGTGAAAAAACCTACCTCAAACTGTTGCCCCAAACCAGAGCCGGCAACCAGCACCACAGCACCTTCAGAAGTGTCATCAGAGGTCTCTGACGTGACATCTACATCAACCTGCACAGGTCCAGCCTGGGATTCTCCGAAAACCTTGGGCCCCAACCCCGGCCTCATCCTACAGGCCCTGACCCTCTCCAACGCCAGTGACGGCTTCAATCTGGAGAGGTTGGAGATGTTGGGCGACTCTTTCCTAAAACACGCCATCACCACCTACCTGTTCTGCACTTACCCTGACGCCCATGAGGGCAGGCTGTCATACATGAGAAGCAAGAAGGTAAGATTCAGCCACAATTACTAAAATTATATAGGATTAGTCGTGATTAATCGATTTGAAATAAAAGTTTGTTAACATATTTTATGTGTATGTAATATATGTGTGTGTGTGTGTGTGTATTTATATATACATAATATACACAGTGCACACACATATAGTATGTAAACATAAACACTTATTTTGAATCGATTAATCGCAACTAATCGCTTTGCAGCCTTAAAATTTAAAACAGATTACGAGAATGAATTTTTACAAGAAAATATGATTTCAGTTTGTCTACTTCAAAAAAAAAATTCTTACCTCAATGTGTTTTTTTACTGTTTCTTTGTAACTGTGAAATTTATGGGGGGAAAAAGGTTTTTTTTTTTTTCTTCCTGTTTTTTCAGTGTATTATATATTTTAAATAATATATAAATATTATTATATTTAAATCATTATAATTTAAAAAATCTATTTTTAATTTTTAAAACGTCTTTTTTTAAATTTACTTCCACGTATTATACTAAACGGTATTCTTATGTATTAATAAATAGTGTTATTAAATTTATTGTATATTTAGATTATGGATTATTTATATTTACTTAGTTTTAGAATTTAGTATTTTACAAGAAAATATGATTTCAGTTTGTCTACTTCAAAATAACATTTTTACCTCAATGTGTTTTTTACTGTTTCTTTGTAGTTGTGAAATTTCTGAGTAAAATTGTTTCTGTTCCTATTTTTTCAGTGTATTAAATATATTTTAAATAATATATAAATATTATATTTAAATCATTATAATTTAAATCTATTTTTAATTTTTAAAACATCTTTTTTTTTTTTTTTTACTTTACCTTAATGTATTATACTAAACAGTATTCTTATGTATTAATAAATAGTGTTATTAAGTGTATTATATATTTATATTATTGGTTCTTTATATTTTAGTTTTAGAATTTAGTATTTTACAAGAAAATAATTCAATGTGTTTTTTTACTGTTTCTTTGTAATTGACTAAAAATAGTTTCTGTTCCTATTTTATCCAGTGTATTAAATTTATTTTAAATAATATATTTTAAATAATATAGAATAATTATAATTAAATCATTCTATCTTTAAGTTTTAAAATGTAAATTTTTAATTTACTTAAATATGTGTAATACTAAACAGTATTCTTATGTATTAATAAACAGTGTTAAATATTTATAATATTTATTATTATTTTTATATTCCATTATTTAGGTTTCTGGTGCTTAATTTAAGTTTTTTTTTTTTGTTGTTTTTTTTTGATAATATCAGCTTTAGTTGTGCTGTATGTTTACTTTTTATAATCTTGATAGTTACATTTAGGTTCATTTTTGTAAAAAAAAAAAAAAAATAAATCCCTTTGCTTTGTACTAATAGAATATTCACCATTTAAAGTGTAACTGATGAATGTGTAAGACTTGCATTTGCAGTCACTAGTGTTTTATTGAGGAGATTATAATTTAATTTAAATAACTGTTACCACTTATAAAGGTTTTGTAAGCCAATATGCCTCATATTTATTTGAACGCTGCTTAATTTATTTTTACTTCATGTGTTATATGAAAAACAAACTTCTGTTCCGTTATCTCCAGGTCAGCAACTGTAACCTTTATCGCCTGGGGAAGAAAAAGGGCCTTCCGAGTCGAATGGTGGTATCCATATTTGATCCTCCGGTAAACTGGCTTCCCCCGGGCTACGTTGTGAATCAGGACAAAAGCAGCACAGACAAGTGGGACTCAGATGAGGTATGAGTCAGAGAGCATCTCCGTTTGTTTACCAGATAGCTCAAGTCAAGCTTAACCCAATATCAACATGCATCTTCATGCACAATTACAAGTCTGTTTACATGGCTCTGTGCCTTGAGCTGAGGAACTTCTTGGCAGCGTCAAGCTGCAGCTGTGCCCAGTCGCTGCCACTAGGGGGCAGGTTCATCCTTTCTGGGTGAAGCTGGTTTCAGAAAGGAATTTATTCATGCATTTGTTTGTTTATTTTACATAGAAATAGTGAGTTCAGCTTGGTATACTCTTGGTTTAATTTTAAACTAATGCCAACAAATCTTCCTCATTTAACTTGCCGTGTCCAGGGCAGTTACTTCCAAACCTCTGAATACAAGAAATGGAAATAAAATAAAAGGTAGCAGCTTCTTTTTAAGTTAAATATAATAACACCAACATACTGAAATTTTTGTAGAGTTAAAAAATGACCCTTAAACAAATTTGACTTGTTTGTAAAGCAAAAAGCATTAGTAATAATGCAATGGGAATATACAATACAGATGAATTCTCTCTCATTCAAACCATGTGCAAATATAAAGACCATAAAACAAATGCAAATCCATGAATGTATGTTATATATGAGCCATTCTACAGAATTGGTTCAAAGTCAGAGTTGGAAATGTTTTTTTTTTTTTTTTTCCAAAAAAAATATATGTGTGCAAATTGTATAATATCAAAGATAAACATTTCTAGTAATTGTGCAGTTAATTCTCATATTGTATTTTCAGAAAGTTTTGGAATATTTGCCCTCTCCCCAAATTTCACTATCGAAACACAGTAATAATAATTTAATTAGAAGGGTTATATTGTCCTGTTAAGATTTTGTTTGCATCTACATTGTAAATATATTGTTTTGCTATTTTATTAATTTATTTTGAGAGGTAAATCAATAACAGTTACATTTTTAACAATATTTCAAGTGTAATTTATGAGATTTGTTTTATTTTTAATCCAATTTGTCTTTGTAAAAAGCAAAAAGTTGATCATACTGGTTTCAAACTTAAGCATTCATTAGTTTGAGTATACATTAAACCAAATAATATCATAACAGCTGATAATTCAGTATACTATATTTTTGACAAAACATCTTATTTTTCGGTAGTGACTGCACATTTTCAGTAGTGACAGTAATGTTTTAGTAGCGACCACATGACTATTTAGAATATTAACTTGCAAACTAAAACACTACTTAAACATACTAAAATAGAAAAAAATTGTATAACTGTACTAAAATTTTGTTTATTTTCCCCAAATTAGGACTATGTGTTCCCTTATGTCACTACTGAAACAATGATGACATTTAGGTCATGACAGTTTTGGTAGTGACAATTTTAGGTACTTTTGAACTTAGCTCAAAGATGCTAATCACCACGTGGTTAGCTAGCACAGTTCTGAACAGCGGTACACACATAAAAACTAAATGTTGTAATAACTCCCAAAAAAGTGCTTAATTGCAGAAAAAAGGTGTTTGGTAATGACGTTCCTTAAAGTTACACACAGACTTTTGAACACATTTACCTAAAAACGATGGGACCTATTTACTTACACCTTGCAGCTATAAGAGAAAAGGACACAGGAATATTTCCTGATCATAAATTTATGGGTTTAGTTAAAGGGGTCATAGGATGCCCATTTTCCACAAGTTGATATGATTCTTTAGGGTCTTAATGAAAAGTCTATAATATACTGTGGTTAAAAATTCTCAATGGTAGTGTAAAACA
>JAHKKF010538751.1:0-28168 GCA_019740295.1 Labeo calbasu | reverse complement strand
AACACCCTTTTTACCTTGTCAAAATGAGCTCTGCAAAAATCATCCCATTCTGAGGGATTGTTCCTTTAAATGCAAATGAGCTCTGCTCGCCCCGCCCTCTCTCTTCTCTCTGCTGCTCTGAGAAATTGTTTATTTTAGCCACATTTAGCGCATTTAGCGGTGAAACTAGCACGTTATTAGGAAAGGTGATTGTAGAGATTAATTAAAAAAAACCCCTTATACTCCTGCTGTAGGTGAAGCTGGATCACGAATAATTTGCACGAACAGATGCATTTATGTAGATCGGGAGGCACATTCCCTTCACTTAATCCACTTCATCTTAAGCGGCTCAGATGTCAGGAGTAAATGGCGACCACTATGTTCATTATTACATGTAGCAACACAACACCTTAATCGCTCAATCGGAGATATTCTTGTCTAACTTACATCCCTGCTCCGGCATCGAAACAATGGAGGTCGGACTGTTACAGCTGACAGGTCTGACGCTCATGTCAATCAACTATCGTGGGAGCGGCTTTTTTTGTTTTTTTACATAAAGTTTCCTAATTTACAAAGAAAATATAAAATTAAAATATTTTTTTTAACTTCGCTTTATAAAAGAATAAAAAAAAACTTCTATTAAAAAAAAAAAAAAAAAACAGTTGTTTCAATATCATTTTCATAATTTGAAATTTAGGGGCTAGGATTTGGATTCGGACAGCCACCTCCCAACTGAAGCACCCAATAAATGATTTTATATATATTAAGCTTACTAAGATTTTAAATGATATTGTGGGTTTCAGTAGACAATAGAAGGATCTTAGTAAACATCTAAGATTACAATTGTTAAATGCTTTTTAAATGTGTTTTTCAGTTGTTGGACAGCAATTTGCACCAATTCTGTTCAATGGCCTATATATATATATACATATACATATATACATATACATACATTTTGTGCAGCCCATTTTAAAATTGCTGTAGGATAAAGTACATATTATAAATATAATACTATATTAATGAAATATAAATTTAGACACATGTCAAAAGTGACAGTAAAGACATTTAGGATTTATTTACAATAAATACAATTCTTTTGAGTTTAAAAGAACATGGTATCGTTGTTTCCACACAAATATTTAGCAGCACTACTGTTTTCAACATTATTAATGTTTCCTTGACTTCAAATCAGCATTACAATGATTTCTGAAGGATCATGTAACACTAAAGACTGGAGCAGTGGCTGCTGAAAGTTGAAATATAAAACGGTTGTTTTAAATTTTATTAATATTTTACTATATTACTGTTAGAAATGTATTTTTGATTAAATAATTGCAGTCTTGATGAGCATAAGAGACTTTTTCTTAAAAACATTACAAAATCTTTCCAATCCCTGAATGTTTTTCACATTATCAAAACAAAAGTCTCTTTTATTCTGTAGTTTGGGAAATGCAACTTTCTAGATTTAAAATCTTCTCACAATGCGTAAATGTATCATGAAATTCAAGATATCTGCAGCCCTTAAACCAGGGCACGTTTCAAAGAAGCATGTCAGGTCAGCGAGAGGTGCTACGATTATTTAAAATGAAATATATGAAATATTAAGTAGAAGCCATGGTTTTCCATCTGTGTTTAAGCATATGTGATGTATTAGGACATGTGCACAAGACCAAGTAAGAAAAATGGAAAGAACTCTGCTTCTGGTTTCTACCAACCCTCTTCATGGTTTCGACGGAGACTGGCTGTATGTTTTGGGTCGCTCTGTGTGGTTCGGGGTGTATACGTACGGTGCGAGTGTACTAAATTTGCCTCGGGTACTGTAATTTTAAGTGTCACTTCCATGTATTATTACAGTATAAGGTGTCAAGGGTATTAACATTTTAATGAATATGCAATAGCGTTTTCTCATATGGTCAGCGTTATGGCATATTAATGATAGATTAAAAAAAAATGGGTACGTTTCAGCTTTTGAATCACATTAGATTGGATGAGTCATTGACTTGGACTGGAAGCCTCAGCTCTGTTAGAGCTCTTCTGAGCAAACATAATACTGTGGTTGAACTAAAACACTTTTAAATTGTAATCTTCGCAAATCTGTTGTAG
The DNA here is from genome assembly GCA_019740295.1 of Labeo calbasu. Taxonomy (NCBI): domain Eukaryota; kingdom Metazoa; phylum Chordata; class Actinopteri; order Cypriniformes; family Cyprinidae; genus Labeo; species Labeo calbasu. The sequence goes on along the minus strand of JAHKKF010538751.1, from coordinate 26,086 downwards.
ATACTGAGCCTTGGCTTTACAGGGCTCTTGGACTCAAGGTTTCTTTCGTGATGTTGTTTGGTTTGTTTTGTTTGAGCCCTACGACATTGAGAAATCTGTTTTTGTTTTTCAGAATAAAGACTTGGCCAACGGAAAAGCCAGCGATGATGAGGATGACGACGACGAGGCAGAGGATGGGGAGGTCGAGCCGTCTAAAGAAGAGGTCAATGTGGAAGATGAGCTGGAGTACTACTACGAGCACATCAAATTCATAGATAACATGCTGATTGGCTCCGGCGCCTTCGGGAAGAAGATCTCCCTCCAGCCGGCCGAGCCCGGCTATGAATGGAAAGCCCCCAAAAAAGCCCACAACTCCCACTTCTCCCCAGACGGCGGCGCTGACGAGTTCGATTACAGTTCCTGGGACGCCATGTGCTACCTGGACCCCAGCAAAGCTGGCGAGGAGGATGACTTCGTGGTGGGCTTCTGGAACCCCTCCGAGGAAAACTGTGGCACGGATATTGGGAAACAGTCCATCTCCTACGACCTCCACACCGAGCAGTGTATCGCCGACAAGAGCATAGCCGACTGCGTGGAGGCCCTGCTGGGGTGCTACCTCACCAGCTGCGGGGAGAGGGCGGCCCAGCTGTTCCTGTGCTCCCTCGGCCTGAAGGTGCTCCCGGCGGAGAAGCAGAGTTCAGGGGGGTCGGCCGAGCTGCAGTACGGCTGGCTGAAGATCCCTCCGCGCTGCATGTTCGACCACCCGGATGCCGAGCGGACCCTCAACCACCTCATCTCTGGCTTTGAGAACTTCGAGAAGAAGATAAACTACACGTTTAAAAACAAGGCATATCTTCTGCAGGCTTTCACTCACGCCTCCTATCATTACAACACCATCACAGGTCCGTGGATGATATTTACACAGCACAGTTATTGTTAGGATTGGGATCTGATTCCATCAATATTTCCTTTAGTGATTGTTTTTTTTTTTTTTTTGGGAAGCACTCTCCCCTCAGCCTTACAAAAACAAAAACAATACTGCTTTTTTTCTTTTCTTTTCTTTTCTTTTCATACTACTTGTTTATTTCCATTTCCACTCATTACAACAAATACAAGTATCATTATTATATTTTATGTGACATTTATAATAATAATAAATTATGTGTAATCTAATACAGTATATAAAAATAATAATAGTTTATTGAAATGTAGTATTTAACTAAATAATATTATTATATTCAGTTATACACTTTAATTGATTATTAATTATATAATGCTATAATATATTAACTAATTAATAGTAATTAATAATTTATACTAGTTTTTTTTAATTACCACTCATTACAACAAATACAATAATAATTTTAATATTAATAAATTACATGTCAAATTTAATATATAATTTAAAATAATAATAATAATAATTTATTGAAATGTATTATTTAATAAAATAATATTATCATATTCAGTTATACATTTTAATTTATTATAAATTATAATATATTGACTATTTAATAATTAATAATACAAATATTTTATTATCATAAAATAAGCTATTTAGAAACAACAAGTAGTAGTAGTAAAAATAGTAACTATTATTATTATTGTTATTATTATTTTACTTCTACTACTACTACTGCAATTTTTTTTCTTTTCATACTGCTTGTTATAATTACCACTCATTACAACAAATACAAGTATTATTTTTTATTTTTTATATTTTAAATATTTAAATGTATAATAAATTCAATGTATGATTTAATATATTATAATTTATAATAATAATAATTAATTAAAACATAATTTAATATAATCATAATCATAATTAATTATATTAAATATACATTTTAATTTATTTATTTAATACTATAATAAAATATTAAATTAATAATTATTAATAATATATTTATTTATGTTAGTATCATAAAATAAGCTATTTAGAAACAAGCAGTAGTAGTAGTAATAATAGTAACTGTTACTATTATTATTTATATTATTATTACTGCTACTACTACTAGTAACGGTACTGCTTTGGGATTTTTCTTTTCATCCTTGTTGATTAAATGATTAAAGTTAAATGACCACTCATTACGACAAATACAAGTATTAATATTGTATTTTATATTTTCTAATTTATTATAATAAATTAAAGGTATGATTTCATATATTATATTATTAATAATAATAATTTATTAAAACATACTTTATTATAATTATATATATTAAATTATATATTTTAATTATTATATAATTATATAATACTATAATATTATAGTATTAACTAATTATTAATATTAATAATAATTTATTCTATTATCATAAAATAAGCCTGTTTAGAAACAACAGTAGTCGGTGTAATAATAGTAACTATTATGAGTATTATTATTACTAATACTACTACATATACTTCTGTAGTAAAAAGGTTTTACAATATAGCTATATATTTTTTTAATATAGTATAATAATGATTATTATATTAAATTATATAGTAAAATGATGCTTTATCTCATAACTTTTTGCAATTAACACATTAATTTCCAAAGTTGATTTGGGTTACTCACATAAAATATATTGCATATAATTTACAAAAAATATGTAGTACTGGCATGCCACACAACTCCAAGTGTTAAATGAAGCATTCTGATTTGCATAACTATCTTTTTCAGTTAATCTTAACTTAATGCTTATATCAAAAATCAGACTGATGCAGTTAGGTCAGTATTTTTAATTCGAACCAATTCTTGTAAAGATGCAGCTCAAAAGAATCCTTTGTTTACAAATTGGCGTACCCTTATCGCACTGTATGTTTGTTGCACGCACCTGGCGAGAAGAACTCAGCAGAACAAATACTGTATTTTCAGTTGCTCTTCACAAGCACCTCATATTTCTCGTGCTGTGACTCTGTTGCATATGACTGCTCTGTGTTATTAATGGTCTCTTTTTAACCTTCTTTGTACCACTGTGAACTTTGGACAGATTGTTATCAGCGGTTGGAGTTCCTTGGTGATGCAATTTTAGACTACCTCATAACAAAGCACCTTTATGAAGATCCCCGGCAGCACTCCCCAGGCGTGCTGACCGACCTGCGCTCTGCACTTGTCAACAACACCATATTTGCTTCCCTGGCTGTCAAGTACGATTACCACAAGTACTTCAAAGCTGTCTCGCCCGAACTGTTCCACGTGATCGATGATTTTGTGCAATTTCAGCTGGAGAAGAATGAAATGCAAGGAATGGATTCAGAGGTGAGCCATCATCTCGCCGTTATCTGTTAAAGATATTAAGGCCTTGGAAACGATCGTTTAATTTATGCCATTGTCAGCGTATATGGATAATGTTTCATAAAGATTTAGTACCGTGACATCCTATCACTAGCGGTCATCGTGAATCTGGTCTGTGTTTGTATTTGTTTTCGTTTTTGGATTGTAAAAATGCAGTTGGATTTAATTTATTTTGAAATGGTTATCTTGGCACCGAATCTGGTCTTGTTTGACTGGAAAGCATTTTATGCCTAAGGGACAACACTGGATACTGAAAGAGGAAAGACAAATTGAATAAAATAAGTAATGTTCCCCTTAATTACATAGCTGGGTAATGTTGTCCCCAATATTGGACATTTAGGTCTTTTAAGCGTAATGCTAAAAGTAATTGATCGCAGTTCATTTTGAGAGGAAATACCATTACAGCACAGCATAGCTGTCAGTTCACATTTTAAGATACGACCGCAGTTATTTTTTCCTGCAAACCATTTTCTGCTGTTTGTTGTGTGTGATTAGTTTGGGGATGTGAATTTGCCATGGATAAGCACAGTTTTGGGTCCTGAGAGGAAATGCTTATTTTCTGTGTATGTGAAGGGGAAAAAAAAGAACTGGAATTGTTTTTTGCTCTCTCGTAGCTTCGCCGATCGGAGGAAGATGAGGAGAAGGAGGAAGACATCGAGGTCCCCAAAGCAATGGGAGACATCTTTGAATCGCTAGCTGGTGCAATTTACATGGATAGCGGGATGTCACTTGAGACAGTTTGGCAAGTGTATTATCCAATGATGAGGCCGCTCATAGGTAAGGGCCAAAAACGTACAGACGAGTAAATCAGTTCTGCCGTTTCTATTCCGTCTGATTGTCTGCCGGCTCATGTGGCGAGGACCATAAGTTCAGTCATTTTCAAACGTCGTGCCATTTTTATGCGTGATGAAATGCCAGATTGAAATGCTCTGCTTTTGTTTTCGCCTCGTTTTCTAGAAAAATTCTCCGCTAATGTCCCTCGATCCCCAGTGCGTGAACTCCTGGAGATGGAACCGGAGACGGCTAAGTTCAGGTGGGAATGTCTTTCCCTTATACGCAACTTAATCACCTGCAAGATACACACACAGTAGTGATAATTTGAACGTGCAAAACTGTAAAAGTTACTGTATCAGTGTGTGCTTCAGAGCAGATATGAGGTCATTTTAAAAACTCTGAATCTCGACTCAATTTCCGAGTTCCTGTGACGGCCCTATAAGAGATTGGAAGCTGTAATGTAAATACGGCTAGATTGATTGAAATTTTGGTTTTGGTGCATCAGTATCAATACTACATGAACATGTTAGCCTTGTGGTAATTATTGTTAATATTATTATTGAGTCTATGTATCAAAAATGTGTTGTTTTATATAATTTACATTATGTAAAGATATGTATATTTAAAAAAAAATTCAAATATTATTGTAAATTATATATACATTATTATTATTATTAATAATAATAATAATAATGTTAATAATTGTATTATTATTACATTAAAAATAACTGAAAATATTAATTTTAAATTTAAAATAATTAAATAAAATAATTTGTGTTGCAGCGCAGGTAAGATACTGATATGTGAAAAACACTACCAGTATTTTTACCAGTTTTACTACCAATGTACAGCAAAATATACAGTAAGCTTGATGGTTACTGTAACTTTTTAAGTTCATTATTATGATTATTAATATTTTTATTTAATCTATGTATCAACATTTTGGTTAATTTCATTGTTAATTATATGTTAATAAAATATATATTTATTACAATGATTATAAAATTATTATAAGTTATATACAAATTATTGTTATTATTAATAGTACCGATAATAATAGTAATATTAATAATAATAATAATAATAATAATAATTATTATTATTATTATTATTTAATCTTTGTATCAGAACCTTTTGGATAATTTCATTGTTAATAATTAAAAATATGTGTTATTAAAATTATTCTTAAATTATTATGTTATATACTAATTGTTGTTTTTATATTATTATTATTATTATTATTATTATTATTAGTATTAATAATTATTATTTAAAGTGTTTATACTTTTTTGTTACTTTTATTCATAATTAAAAATACATATTTTATTATAATTAAATTATGTCATATACTAATTGTTTTTAATTAATAATAATAATTATTATTATTATTTAATCTATGTATCAACATTTTGGTTAATTTCATTGTTAATAATTATATATTAATAAAATATATACAAATTATGCTATATAAAAATTATTGTTATTATTAATAGTACAATTATTATTGTTATTTTATCTGTGTTATATTATAATATTGTTATTAATTTATTTATCATTGTATCAAAACCTTTTGGTTAATTTCATTCTTAATAATTAAAAATGTATATCTTATTAAAATTATTATCATGTTATATACTAATTGTTGTTAATTACTATTAATAATATATATAGTAATCAAAATAATATTATTAATATTAATATTATTATTTAATCTATGTATAACATTTTTGGTTTATACAAATTGGTGTTGATTATTATTAATAGTATTAATAATTATATTATTTAATCTATCAGTTTTTTGTTTAATTTCATTGTTAATAATTAAAATACATATTTTATTAAAATTAAGTTATATACAAATTATTAATTTTTTTTTATAGTACAATAAATAATAGTGTATAATACTAATTTATAAAATTAATAATAATAACAACCATAATAGTTGTTCTTTTTGTTATTTTTTTTAATCAATGTATCAATGGTTAATTTCATTAATAATTAAATATACACTTTTATTACAATTAATAAATAATTAAATGAATAATATTATAAATAATAATTATTATAATATAATAATAATAATAAATATTATCGTTGTTGTTATTGTAAATTATCTGCATCAGTAATTATTGTTATTGATTGTTATATTTGTAGTCATAGTCATATCTGTTTTTCTTTTTCTCTCTCCGACAGCCCCGCGGAGAGAACCTACGATGGAAAAGTACGGGTGACGGTGGAAGTGGTGGGCAAAGGCAAGTTCAAAGGCGTGGGACGCAGCTACCGGATAGCCAAGTCAGCGGCCGCCCGCCGAGCCCTGCGCAGTCTCAAAGCCAATCAACCTCAGGTCCAAAACAACTGAGCTTCAGACAGCAGACACCCCAACGCAACCAGTCAAAAAAACACCGCAGAACCCCATCTCGACAGCAGTTTATGGTCTAGCGACGAATCGTGGCCGACTGCGTTCTCACCGGGGTTGTCAAACTCAAAAGAATCAAGTCAAAAGATTTCAGCCTAATTCACATAGGGTTCATATTTCATTTTATTCTTTACGTGCGCAAACACAATCTTTTTTTTCCTCTCCCCAGCTTTGTTTGATCACGAGTGCTATTTTATGTATTGCAAGTGTTAAGAAAAAGGTCAGGTCTTCTTTTCCCTCCCCCTATTTTTATTAACATTAAAAAGATATATGCTCTGCTTTGTGGTAGTGGTTAAAAAGCTAAAGCTTATAGTTAGTATTACAGTGTACATAGTTTAAACTCCAAGGTATCAACTAAATAAGAGAAAAACAGTGACATAAAACACAAAATTCCTCACTCTGTGCACTAGTGCCAGTTTTGCTGCCATTTGGCAGAAAGGGCACATGGAAAGAAAGATGATGTTGGTGTGAATCTTGAGATGCATTCTCAATCAAAATTGCACTTCTCTAGGGTCCGCTTTTATTTTGACGAGTCATGAACGTGTTTTTTTTTTTTTGTCAGATCACAGCAAATCATTTAGATCTGTGGTGTGTTGAAAGAGAAATGCCCTCGCATCCTTAAGACGGATAGGAATTCGACATTCCCGATTACTGTAATCAGCATACTTGTAAACGGCACTTGAGGATGCATGTTCGTGTAGCCAATCGGATGGTTGTATAGACGTCATAGAGCTACGTTATATTAAAAAAATATGACTTTAAATGTTTATTACGACATATTCGTTGATACTTGGGTTTCAGTAATGTCTTTTGATACTGATAATGATGATATTTAGTTGACAAGTCTTTATGAACATTAGATGTCTCCATAGACTGACTTGACTGACTTAGTTTTGATATAACGACACGAACGATAAACAGGAGGACATATCACCTGGGAAAATATGCTGCAGATTTTATATTTAAAACGGAAAAATAGGATCGGATAATTCTGTAAGACACAAAGCACCTTTACGTACGTCTTTAGGACAAACCGATATTTCGCTAGATGACTTCACGTGCATCGCCTACCAAAGTCGATACTGATGCAGCGTTGTGAGGTTGCACCTGTTAAATCAAATCCCTTAACATTCACACGTTTGGAGATGTGGTAACCAGCCTTTGTTTTTAGTGTAAATGTGTTGTAGCCTCTTGTCTAAGCCTAAATGTTTTCATTTTAATAGGCATTCTTCACTTGAATACCTCAGTTAATTGCATGCATTTTTTTTTTTTTTTGGTGCTATGTTTAAGCTTGAATTTCTCATCTTTTTGCACTGTAACTGTATTACCTCTTAATTTACCTTTTTGAAATCTGTTGGGTTGGTTTTCTGTTCTGTCAGCTCGTCAAGCTGTAGAAATGTTTCCCCGTTTTGTTATTTCTTGGTTTTTATGCTTGAAGGGGAAATGCTGAGAAAAAAAAAAAAAAGAAATGTTCTCCGCACATAAGCTTGATGACTCTCTGACGAGCTCGGATTTTCCTTCACACGTGCATCCGATCAGAAGGGTTACTTAACACTTGAGAAAATCGATAGATTGCACTCTGACACGTTCTTACAAGCCATGCATCTCGCCTTTGTCACTTTCCTCTCTTGCAGTCTTACCAACTCTAATTATGGTTAAAAACAAAAAAACCGGACACCCTCATTGAAAGTGTTACTTCACCTTAAAATGAAAATTTTGTCATGAATTTCTTACCTCATTGTCGTTCCAACCCCGTAAAAGCTTCGTTCGTCTTCGGAACACAATATAAGATATTTTGGATGAAAACCGTCCCATTGACTGCCAAGTAAATAAGACTGTCAAGGCCCAGAAAAGTATGAAAGACGTCGTCAAAGTAATCCATCTGCCATCAGTGGTTCAAGCATAATTTTACGAAGCTACGAGAGTACTTTTTGTACACAAAAAACAAAACTAACGACTTTATTCAACAATTCGTCTCCTCTGCGTCACCGCAGCGCCATTTTAGAGTATCCGCTGGGCGCAAACAGCGTACGCTATTCTGTGTCAGCCACATAATACGGATACGTTTTCTACGTTTATTTACGCTTTGATTCGAATGAAAACGGCGTACCCGCGTGATGCAGCTGACCCAGAACAGCGTACGCTGTTTGCGCCCAGCGGATATTCTCTAAAATGGCGCTGCGGTGATGCAGAGGAGACGAATTATTGAATAAAGTCGTTATTTTTGTTTTGTACAAAAAGTATTCTCGTAGCTTCGTAAAATTATGCTTGAACCACTAATGGCAGACAGACTATTTTGACGACAACTTTCATACTTTTCTGTGCCTGGACAGTGGTATTTACTTGGCAGTCAATGACACAAACCTCCCGGTTTTCATCCGAAATATCTTAAATTGTGTTCCGAAGAGGAACGAAGCTTTAACAGGTTTGGAAGGAACGACATGGCGGTAAGTGATTAATGACAAAATTTTCATTTTGGGGTAGAGTAACCCTTAAAGGCTACCTAACATTTCCCCTTCCTCGTTCTGTCTATACTTCAGTTATTATGTTACGGACAAACTATTCCTGAAGTTACATAATCCCAGGCATTTCTACCTCAGAAGATCCTTGCGAATAGTTTGGCCTTATCATAAAACGTGGATGAATATATTTGCCTTTTTACAAATCTGAATGGCATTGAGGCACAGTATTGTATACGCTCATCAGCACCTTACAGGGGGATAAATATATATTCTCACGACTATTTGCACTAGAATACATTCCCACTGACATTGAATTTGCATCTTTCAAACGGAGTTTGCTCTAAAGTGGTGCCTTTCAACGTTGATGTAACATCTTAACACTCTTCTCTCATCCTTTGCTACTTCTTTGCATTATGGTTCGTATAGGGTGAAGGACTTTTGGTGCCATGCTTCATACTGGATATTGCCTTCCGATTTTAATTTTGTGGCATGCAAGTTTGACATTTTCCTGCTTAAAGGATATTAAAACTGTTCTAGCCCATTATAGCCGAACATTTGAAGCTCCAGAGCGAGTGCAATCTGGTTCTGTTTTAGCAAGAGTTGAGTGACCCTCTCAGTCGCAACCCCAGAGTATTTAAAGTCATTGGAAATGAATGGGTTTCCGTATTCCAGTGGCGTGAGTTTGCGTATCAGGGTCAGTGTGCGCCTGCCCTGCGATATGACACTGTTTCTGTAACTCGTAACCCTCAGACTATTGCAACTTTTTTTTGTGTTGTTTTCCAGCTTGTTACGTTTTTTTTCCAAGCCTGAAAGGCACACACTTATTTTCCTTCACCTTTTGTTTAAGCTTTCCTCTCACTGTTTTTAACTTTCAGAGAATGTGAAATCAGACATATGGTGCCACCGCATGGATATGGAGTTTTTTTTTTTTTTTTATTTCCCGGACTTTTATTTCACAACCGTCATGCCAGAGCTTGTCCCACAGAACAGATATCATTGTAAAACAAGGAAAAATTGGAGTTTTCATCATCTGTGGGAGTGTTTTCTTAAAGTGGTCCTCCATCGTATCATATGCTGCAGATTGTATTTTCCTTCATGGTGGAGAATAATTTTTGTGTGTGTTGTTTCTTTTTCTTTTTAAACATGTAGCACAAATAAGCATTGCACTCGGGCGCCATACTTTACCTCATGTCAGAACGAGAAAAAAAATACAAAACGTGTATATATGATGCCGTAACGTTTAAAGGAATAACTTGTGGTTTTGGCCTTGCTGCTGTTTGCATCGCTGGTATTTTACCAATGTATTTAAAAGTGATCAGAGAGATACAATGTGCCTGCAGGATATCATCAGAGAAAATACACTGTAGAAAAGTAGTTTCGAATCTCTACAATCTGGGGCTAAATACGTGTCCTATGTGTACATTCATGTCCTGCCTTAATGTAATACTTTGAATATGGAATTGTAATGTAACCCGTCAAGTCCTTCGACTGGCATGATTTTGAAATGATGTTAAAATCTCACCCGTCACCTTCTTCCTACACATATTAGTTCTAGATTATATAAATCCTGATGTATTAGTGCATGTCAGTGAAGCCTCTCCCTTCTCACCCACCTGTATTTCCTTTTTAGACTAAATACGTTGTATAGATCTGATTAAATCGGCCCTGAGGTTATTTAAAGGGCTTTATTTCATAGCAAAGTGTCATACTTTTTCAATGCCTGATTTAAAGTCAAATGCACTCTTAGCAGCAGCAAGGTGTTCAATGACAACATGGCAGGACTGGAATGAGTGGCTTGCTCCTTTTGAAGGGGCTTATGGGAATGCTGAGCACCGTAGAGCACTAACAGTACGGGGATTTTAAAACGGGGAATTATGGGCCACAAAACTGCAGCGCAACTTCTGTTTTTTTTTTTTTTTTAAGGGACGTGTATTTAAATGACTATTTCTCATTCATACTGTATCAGTGCTGCAGTGGTTTGCATTCTGCACCTTATGGATCACAAAAACCTTTAAGAATTCTGTTTCCCCCCCTTTTTTAAGTAATTGTAGCTGAGTATATCTACAATAAAGTTATGGTATGGTCGTTCATTTGTGTGCGTACGTGTGTGTGTTCTTTACGCATCCTGAAAGGAGGAATGATGTATTAGGTTGTTTTATGAGCTGCGCGGCTGCGGCTACTAATACTGTGTGAAAAGCCGGTCACAGGCCACAGTGTAAGTGTGGGCTTCGCTGTGATGACCTCAGTATTTTCCTAACCCAAGGAGAGCTCTTGCCTCCCGTTTACGAGCCGCTCGGGTTTAGATGGACTCGGCAAGCATGACCGATGTTTTAATCACATTTGCACAGAGCCTTATGTAATAGATGAAGTAGGTATGAACTGTGTTTGCAAGTATACTTTTTCACTCTCGGCGGGCCTTTTTATGGTGTTGTGTATCCATTTCGCCGCTTACACATTTTGTATGGCTGCATCGATGTTTGCCAAGAGGTAGAAAGAAAAAAGTTGGAGTGCTCACTCTTGGTAGGTGAGAAATGACCTCACATCAGCTGTGCAAGCATTGGCGCTTATATTCTGATAGGAGAGTTTTGCCACAGTATTACTATTTCTAATTAAAAGTTGGATTCGAAAAGACACGTGAATTCAGCAGTATATCAAATTCTGATTCCTAGTGTGATGTTTGTTGATTTGAGACGGTTGGGAGACTCATAATCCCAGCATGATGCTCTGAGTCCACCTACAGTAGGGTCCAGAAGTCTGAGACCACACTGAAAATCTTAAACGGTTTTAGGGTTTTGAGTATCAATAAGAAATATTTAAAATGTTTATTACTTTTCAAATGATCAATTGCGAATAATCGCTCCAAAAGTTTTTGTTTACATAATATACGTGTGTGTACTGTGTATCTATTATGTGTGTATATAAGACACGCACATGCAGTATATATTTTACATATATTTACATTCATATAATTGATATTTAATATATAAACATAACATTTTTCTCAAATATATATGCATGTTTTTGTATTTATATATACAGAATAAATATACACAGTACACACGCATATATTAAGTACATAAACTTTCATTTTGGATGCGGTTATTTGCAATTAATCGTTGCTCAGCAAAAAAAAAATTAAAATTCTGTCATTAATTACTCATCCTCTTGTCGTTCCAAACCTGTAGGACCTTTGTTCATCTTCAGAACACAAATTAAGATATTTTTGATGAAATCTGAGAGGTTTCTGACCCTTCGTAGACAGCAACGCAACTACCACGTTCAAGGCCCAGAAAGGTAGTAAGGACATCGATAAAATATTTCATGTGGCTTTAGTGGTTCAACTTTAATTTTAAGAAACAATGGGAATACAACAGCTAGCATTACACAAATTAACAGACAACTTGTCACTGGTATCAGATTCAATGGAGCGTGTAGCCGCCCACAAGCACTACACTTCAGCATAACGGTAACCAAAAAAAAACCACCAAAGTCTTTTTAATGTTAATTTATGTGGTGTAAAAAAAAAAAAAAAAAATCAAGTGTAAAAAAACACTTAAAGGGGTCATCAGATGCCCATTTTTCACAAGTTGATATGATTCTTTAGGGTCTTAATGACAAGTCTGTAACATGCTTTGGTTAAAATTTCTCGATGGTAGTGTAAATAACACCTTTTTTTACCTTGCCAAAATCACCTCTGCATAAATCACCCTGATCTGGTTGAGGTTGCTTTAAATGTTAATGAGCTTTGCTCGCCCCCCCCCTCTAGTTTCTCTGTGGAGTGGCGAGCCTGTTTACTTTAGGTGGGTTTAGCCGCTAAACTTGCTAAGTAGCACATTATTAGGAAAGGCAATCGGAAAGATTCATTAAAAAAAAAAACCTTATACTCACTTCTGCTGTAAGTGAAGCTGGGTCGTGCGAACATAGACGATGTGTAGATTGGGAGGCGCATTCCATTCACAAACAAATGTAATCCACTGCATCTTCAGCGGCTCAGATGTGGGGAGTAAATGACGACCACTATGTACATTATTACATCCAGCAACACAACACCTCAATCGCTCAATTCTTGTCTAACTTACATCCCTGCTCCGGCATTGAAACAATGGAGGTCAGACTGTTACAGCTGACAGGTCAGAGGTAAGACACTCATGTCAATCAACTATGGTGGGAGCGGCGTCACACCCGACAGGCATCTGAGAATGGCTCGATTTGAAAAAGGGGATATTATTTTTACAGATTAATTAAAAACCACTGCATGGATTTGTATCAATATAAGGTAGATGTGTACATACCCTGCCAACACACATTAATGTTCAAACATGTAAAAGTGAACTTTGCATCCGATGACCCCTTTAAATTTAACCAATACTTTCCCTATCCAATACAAAGCATGCTGGGTACTTTTTTTAAAAAAAAAGCTATTTAGAGTTTAAAATTACACACAATATAGAGTTGATGTCATTATTATGTCAACAGAACTCTTCAAAATTATGTTATGTTGTTAAGTTTTAATTAAATCAATAAATTACTGCTTTCGATGCACTTTTTAAGTTGTTCTAATGGGTCTGCTGAAATTGAGATGGAACTAAAAATACCAACATATTCTGAAAGAGTTATGAGCAGGTTATTTTTATCGAATCACAAATGTGTATGAATCATTCAGAGCAGTTTTATAATTAACCTGAATTACTCACTGATGTTGTCATGTCTGACTTCAGGACCAAGAACTGATACTGTTATTTTGTAGGCTACTTATAGGGATAGTTCACACAAAAATGAAAATTACCCCATGACTTGCACTCAAGCCACCCTAGGTGTATACGACTTTTTTGCTTTTAGATGAATACAATCAGTTATATTTATAAAGAACAATGTTCTGGCTCTTCCAGACTTTATAAGTGCATGGCTGCTGAGATTTTGAAGTCCATCCATCATAAAAAGTACTTCACATGAATCTGTGGGGTAAATAAAGGCCTTCTGAAGTAAATCAATCTGTTTGTGTAAGAAGAATATCCATATTTAATCTTGATAAATCGTTATCTCTAGATTCTGCTAACTGTCATATGACGCGTACGAGAGAGTTGCATTACAGCAAATGAAGTAGGACATATGCGAATGCGGAAACGCAGTGGAGAGAGGAAAAAAACACAAATCAGAAATGCAAAACAAGGATTTGTAAAGAAAAATGTTGGAGTATTTCAATATAAGCCAAGAGGAGACTGGTTTTCCTTTGCTGTAAAAAAAACAAAACTTGGTTCTTATGAGACTAGCATATTCCCACTGGAATGCCACTCTTTTATGAATGCATGTACGACGATTAGCGTAAGCTACAGATTGCAACAAATGCGTCGATTCTCTTCAGAAGGCTTTTATTAAAGGCACAATATGTACGTTTTCACCGCTAGAGGGCACATATTCAAAACTAAGAAAGAACTAAAGGTGTAGTTTGACTCTGTAATTGTGTATGGAATCATGGGAGTTGTTGTCTTCATCCCCACAGCCGATACAATCTGATGGGACTCGGGCAGAAATCATGTCCATGGATGAGCTAATGCATTAAAGACTTTACTGTAGTCACTGTAGTATGAAGCAGGGTGGGGCTGAAAGTCATGGAAGCAAAACAAGGATGCTGGAGCGTTTGCTAATGAAGAACGAGCGCGATACACAGCTCGAAACACACATGCGTATGTGAGGTAAAATAGTGCTGTTTTATCATACTGGATACATTTGAGTGTGTTGAAAGTTTGGTTATGATGCTACTTTGTGCGTTTGTCACCTGTCTAATAAAATGCATAACATAACAAGTGTCTTAGGGGTTTCTGTGTTTTCTACAAAACAAAACCGGGAAATCAAGGGTGTATGACGTCATTGGCAGGGGACGCAAGGACACGGTCCGTTAAAATTGCTAGTTAAAATTGCTTATTTCTCTGGATTTAAACATTCTTGCAAACATTTGGTATAATGTAAGTACACAAGTCAACAAAATATATAACACTGTTCTAGTGGTTTTTGGATATTTTAATAAAAAATCTTATATATTATGCCTTTAACCCCTCAAAGCAATGTGGAGCACTTTTTATGATGGATGGATGTACTTTACTGGACTTCAAAATCTCAACAGCCATTCACTGCCATTATAAATCTTGGAAGAGTCAGGATATTTTTTAATATATATAACTTAGATTGTATTTGTCTGAAAGATAAAAAGTCATGTACACCTAGGATGGCTTGAGGTTGAGTAAATCATGAGGTAATTTTCATTTTTGGTGAACTATTCTTTTAAGACTAGTGAGATTCCAGCGTACTATACTGACAGATATAAAATAAAGGAATTAAATGTAGCCACATTTAAGTTATTGACATGATCTAAATATTTCTTACACAAATTCAAAAGATTTGTTGAAAGCACCCTAACGGAAATCAATAAATTCCTTACAATTTTCATTCCTAATGAAGTTTTTGTGGGTTTTTTTGGGGTGTAGTTACAATATCTACCAGCAGGGGTTAACAGGGTCATACTAACCAGCCAAACTTTGACCCCTTGATCCAAACAATGTCAGAGGGTGTAATATTTCATTCATTATTTCAAAATGTACATCCTGGTTCTTGGAGTCTTTGAGGCTGTGTTCATGACTCCAGCTCTGACAAGGGGAGTTGATTAAACTGCTTTGCGTCATTTAAAAGCACAAAAAAATACTCTCAAACAGATTTTACCAAAGTGCAGCGCTCTTGATGAAGTGCTTGTTGCAGATCACCTGGGCCATGTCCGCTGAGATAATCTAGGAGGGAAAAGTTGAACAAGGCTTTGTTCATCAAAATGTAGATAAAGGAGGAAAAGAAATATCTATAGCTGTTGAAAAGACATACATATGCTTTTCTGGGTAATATATGTAGGTGGAATGCAAATGGCGGCCAGTGCGCTGGGCTGGGATCAGGCGGGGCTGATATGCTGAGTGTGGGAATGAGAGGCTAATGGTGACTTATTACCTGTGTTGACAATGTGCAGGCTTGTGCCGTGTCATTTGAGCCATTTATTCTCCGCGCTATAAAAACAAAGAGATGACGAATAAATATGCAGAGGGGGCTCATTGTTTTCCGCTTGCTCGGTTGCCAAAACTTTTTACTGACCTTTCGAGCGCAGGTCCCAAACCAGCGCTAAACCGTCTGTCACTCAGCGCACACGCGCTTACACAAGTCGCCCTTTCGACCTCAGCATCTTGTTTTTCTCTCTTTTAAGCTCCGGGAGCAGGCGACAATCGAAATCGAGCGTAGCAGGCATTCCGTGCCGTGCTCATGCGCTCATTTGTTTCCCTCTTTTGTACAGTCGCTCTCGATTCCCCTTCACATGAGGATTACAGTGCGCTACAGTCGGGCCGTTACAATGCGCAGAACTCGAACGGGTTATTAATGCGCCGGTTTACTGATGGCCCTTCAGCTTCAGGAGCGGGCCTGTGCTTCCTCACATGTAATTAGATCCAGCTCCGTGCACCCTGTCTTAAGGGCAGGCCGACGAATAACCCCGGCATCAGGAGAGATAAGGATCGCACGCGCTTCCACATGTACGGCCCCAAATCAGCAATCACATTTAGCATCACTCTATCAGTCAAATCTCTTTTTCTCCATTGGTTTGTGGTTCTTTCTGTGTCTGTTGGTGACAGAGTACTCGTTCTAGGAATTGCTGGTTGGACGCTGTGGTCCGTAGAGTTGATTTGCATCATCAGTTTGAGAATCTCTGTTAATTCATTTAGCAGATGCTTTTATCCGAAGGGACTTGTAAATGAGGAATACTACAGCAGAAGTGATTCATCATAAGGAGACTAATGTGAGAAGTTTTGCAATACAAATTCTAGCATTGCTTAGAAAATGTTAGAATGAGCTAGTTCAGATATTTAAGTGAACTCTAGATAGGAGTCTATACACATTGTTTAACAGTTTGTGGTCATTGTGTTTTTTTTGTTTGTTTGTTTGTTTTTTGTCTTTTGAAAGAAGTTAATATTTAAACTTTCAGTCAAAAGTTTTTGAACAGTAAGAGTTTTAATGTTTTTTAGAGAAGTCTCTTCTTCAAGCCTGCTTTTATTTGATTAAAAATACAGCAAAAGTAGTAATATTGTGAAATATTTTTAGTATTTAAAATAACTGCTTTCTGTTTGAATATATTTTAAAATGTAATTTATTTTTTTAATTAATTTTGTTTTTTTCAGAATATTTAAATGATTTCACCTTTCAAAAATTCACCTTTGAAATCACATTAATAATACATTTTAAAATATATTCAAATAGAAAACAGTTATTTTAAATAGTACAAATATTTTGAAATTTTACTGTTTTTGCTGTACTTTGGATAAAATAAATGCAGGCTTGATGAGCAAAGAGACCTTTTTAGAAAACATTAAAAATCTTACTGTTCAAAAACTTTTGACTGGTAGTTTGTATGACAGTAAAGACTTTTACGTTGTTATCAAAAATCTTTTTTAAAAGTCTGCTAGTTTAAACTTACTATTCATCAAAGAATCTTGAAAAAATGTATAATGGTTAATGGCTTTCACAAAAATAATAAGCAAGACAACTGTTTTCAACACTGACAACAATAAAACGTTTCTTGTGCACCAAAAGTAGGATATTTAAACAATTTCTGTAGGATCATGTGACACTGAAGACACTAATGGTGCATAAAATTCAGCTTTTTAAAATGTATTTACAAAAATAAATGATATTTTAAGACGTATTCAAACGTATTTCAGTTGTAATGTTTTACAGTATTACTGTTTTTATTGTATTTTTGATCAAATAAATACAGCTTTAGTGAGCATAAGAGACTTCTTTCAAAAATATTAGAAAAAAATATTATATATATATAATTAGAACAAATTGAAAGTATGAACAACATATAAACAAATTCAGTGTGTTCAACTGGTAAAGCAAATTGTTTTAAGTCACACAAAACCACTGCTCTAATGCCCTCTCTTTCCTCTTAATGTAGTTCATTAGCGGAGTAAACAGCAAGGGTCCTGGGCCCCTTACCAGCATATGTATGTCTGTGCGGTGCATCTGAAAGCTCTGTCTCAAGGGGGGATTAACTCTCGGGGGCTCAGGTGTTAATGGAGTGTCAGAATAAACACACTCTTAATCCCCGCTATCTTTTCACTTGTACAATTAGGAAGTCAGTTGTTAGCTGTCTAATACACCACTAGAACCATTGTCTCCCTATTTAGGATGAATTGGCTCATGCTAATTGCTTCATCTCATTATGCATGGAGAGCTTTGTAAGCGGTTTAGAATGAGAGCGTCCCCAGCACTCTGTTAACACTGTGGATTTTGTTTGGGAACATTATGGATGCGTAACACAACGGGAAATGCATGTACACAGCTATTAATAGCTTGTATGTTTAGTTTATCCCCCTTTTTGCTTTAGTAACCAGCGGCACACAGGCTGCATGAACGTAACAAGATTGTGTAAAACCATATGTAGTAATAAAATTGTAATAGTCTTTCATAATATTACTGTTCGTACTTTTTTTATTAAATGAATGCAGCACTGGTAAACATAACAAACAATTTAAGAATTTAACCAAACCAATTTTGAACAGCTTTGTGTGTGTTCACTACCAGTCAAGTTTTTGAACAGTAAGATTTTTAATGTTTTTTAAAGAAGTCTCTTTTGCTCACCAAGCCTGCATTTATTTGATCCAAAGTACAGCAGTAAAATTTTTACTATTTAAAATAACTGTTTTCTATTTGAATATATTTTTAAATGTCATTTATTTCTGTGATCAAAGCTACATTTTCAGCATCATTACTCCAGTATTACACGATCCTTCAGAAAACATTTTAATATGCTGATTCAAAAAACATTTTTAAATTTTTTTATTATTATCAATATTTAAAACAGTTGAGTACATTTTTTCAGGATTCTTTGATGAATAGAAAGATCCAAATATCAGCATTGATCTGAAATAAAAAGCGTTTGTAACATTATAAACTATACTATTCAAAAGCTTGGAGTCAGTATATATATTTTTTATTATTTCAGATAAATGCCGTTCATCTGAACTTCAAAGGAACCAGAAAAAATCTACTCAGCTGTTTTCAACATAATAAAAATAATATTTTTTTTGAGCAGCAAATTAGAATATTAGAATGATTTCTGAAGGATCGTGTGACTGGAGTAATGATGCTAAAAATTCAGCTTTGAAATCACAGGAACAAATTACATTTTAAAATATATTCAAATAGAAAAAGGTTATTTAAAATAGTAAAAGATATTTAAAAATGGATCAAATAATTACAGGCTTGGTGAGCAGAAGAGACTTCTTTAAAAAAAACATTACAGATCTTACTGTTCAAAAACTTTTGACTGGTAGCGTATACATCAGGTTTTATTCAATTACTGTATGTATATGTGAAATGTATATCATTAGATTTCACTCTAATGAAGCATGTAAGCACAGTAAAACCTTAAGTTTAAAGCATTTGTTACAATCATGAGAATGAGAAACGTATTCAGCGTCTCCAATACTTTGGCAGGCAAAGCGTGTTTTGAGGCGTACAGTATATATAATTAAAACCTGATGATCATGTTCTCCAGCATGATTTGAGATGGAGGTAAAGAACATCTCAGCATCTGTACAATGACCAAATGTTGCAAAATGTTCATTATTCATAAGTTTCGTCCTCTTTGTTTAGATTTAGATCTTGATTTTCAATATGGTCTCACTTTTGGACCCCACTGTGTACGTGTACATATCGCTCACCAATACAGAGAAAATGCATTGATACAGCTGTATTTCTTCATCAGCTTGAACAGAATTTAACCATCACACAATTCCCCATTAATCTGCGCCAAGGACGTATTTTGCAAACACATTAGAACAACAATGCAGGCGGGCATATGTGTAATCTCTCATTTTGGGATTCTTAAATGCTGAACAGAAATGGAATATGAATATTTCTGAAAGCAAATCCCCAAAGAGCCCAGGTTATAATGTCCACAGTTAGCAGTAATGAGAGCAGGATGAAAGCCATGATCAGATGGTAATTACTATACACAGCTCCTCTGATGAGCCACTGGGTATGTTTGATTTGTCATCATCACCTGTCGTCAGCTCAGACAAGTCTGCCTCCCTTCTCCTCTCACTCCTGGCCACGCACCCATTTTCTCCTCTCATGAACCACAAAAGCAATCTGGGGAATATTGAAATGAAGTCTGAGCAGGGGGCTTTGGAACAGCATGACATCTCAGGCTGGCGAGATGCAGAAATAATTAACAGAATCATTTGGGTCCCAGGGCCTATTTCCATTTGCAATAACAGTGTTTTAGTCTTGAGTGGTGTCTGTAAATTGCCCCCACTGTTTGCAGAGGAGAGTAATGAGAGTTTAGTCTAACGGTCATGTTCCCCTCGTTTAACTCGAATGAGAAATGTCATCCGTCTGAGATGCAATCACGGGTCCGTCAGAATGGCATGTGCCAGTCCGAAAAGCAATGATTGAAGGAATACAGGAAGTGCAAAATTGACTTTCCTGACACACACACACACAAAAATCGCATGACAAATTAAATACTTTTTCAAAAAGAAAATCTTGGCCTGGTCTCTGTGATCGACACCTGTTATCCTCAGCTCAACCATCTGCGTTTAACTCGCTTCATATCCGTTGTTATGGACACGGATTATGGTATTTTATTTTTCACAGCCCACGCAGTTGTGTTCAGTGAAGTGGTTCAGCCTCTAATGCCTAACATCAGGTTTGTGGTCAGTCATGTTCCCTTTCATCTGAAGGTAATTACCCTTATACGCTGAACCTCCTGAGCAGAAACGCAGTGTTTGTTGAGACGTGATACAAAACAGTCATGTGTCCCAGCCTTGTCATCACAAGAGGGCCTGCACGGATGGACAAGTCCACCCAGCTGAACGGCACCTTTCGCTTTTCTCCCAGGACTCGCTCTTCGGACTTTCTCCCACCCACGTCATTTCTGGATAAATGATTGCAGATTGTCTCACTGCGAAGTGAGTGAGTGCCCTTGTTTCCAATTAAACAACATAGCCTTTTTAATATCTGCAGATAAGATAACGGAGAGTTGTGGCCCTGACACATTTTTAGATTGTTGTGAAAATCACCAATAACAAGGAATAACTATGTTCAGTGTAGTTATGGTTCCAGGGAGAGCTGGATATTTATTCCAGATGCTGAGAGGTGAGAAGACAAGAGTGGAAGATTTGTTTTCGTTGAACATAAGACTGTTTGATCCTTCCTGTCTGAGAGAGCAACTCATGTCACGGATAGACTGGGTCTTAAAAATTATTTCTCCACACAGAAATATATATTATATACCTTGGGGTTTTTTTTCATTCATGATGTATTACAATTTGATATTAAAGGAACAGTTCACCCATGTTGTTATTTGTTAAAAAATGCTAAATAAAACACAGGTTTGACATCTTGATATTTTTAACAGGTTTGAGTTAATGGATTTGTTCATTAAAACAGCTTTTCACTTCACGAGACGTTAATTGATGGACTGGAGTTGTGTGGATTAACTCTGGATTATTGCGATGCATTTATCAGATCTAATTCTGACGGCACCATTCACCGTAGTAGAGGATCCTCTGGTTAGCAAGTGATGTAATGCTAAATTTCTCTAAGTCTGTTGCAATTAGGACTCTTTACTAAAGATTTTTCTGGTTGACTAGTAGTCGTTCATTTTAAGCATTAGTCGACTATTAGTCCCACGTTTATTAATAAACCAAACTAATCATAATAATGAGCCTGTAACTGCCTGCATAGCCTAGTAAGCGCTCAAACGCACAAAAAAAGCTTGCAGATTTAATGTTACGAATGTATCAGGGAAAAACAGCAAGGAGACTGCATTAACGTTTTTATAATCGTTTAAAAATTAGTGCTTTCTTTGTTTTCGGCTTAAGAGATGAAGTTGGCAACATTGACTCGTCATCTCCGCAGTGGATGCGCCTGAACACATGTTTGTTTTCTATTTGAATTGGTTCATTTCACTCTCTATAGACATATTTTTCATGTCTGAAAGCCAAGTGGAGTTTCGGAGTGACACGCTAAAGTTCACAGATACTGAGATCGCAGAAAGCACATCCCGTTTGCTTTAATTATTTTACAAAAGGGCAACATTTTGTTGTTAGAGCACACAAATAAACGTAGTGTCTTTTATCTGTATGACCAAAAATGACGGAGTATTTTAAGAGCAAGTGACCACACCGACTCCAACTGTCATGCAGCGAGCACGCTACTATTCAGCTTCCACACTTCGCGCACACTTCAATAGCGCATATTTTTCTTGGTTGACATTGGATTGAGCTGCCTTGTAAAGCTGCTACTACGTACAACGTTCAGATGAAAAGCCATATTTGAGGTCGATAAATGATAGGTGAACGTTTGGATGTCCTGCCCAATGTACTATATTACCACATTAGCCATTAACAGTCTGTCCGTTACGGACTGCGTGACTTTTCCACTTCCTGTGTATTTTTATTTTCTGCAACTGAGCGACTGATAAACTTTTGGTCGACCAAGCCTCTTCTTGTTGACTAACGGTTAGTCGACTGTTAAGCGACAGCCCTAGTTGTATGAAGAAATAAACTCATCTGAATCTTGGAAGGCCTGAGGGTGAGTATATTTTTAGCTAATTTTAAATTCCTTTAAGGCTTCTCACATTATCAAACTGGCCAATTGTAATTTTCAAACAAGGCAACATTCTTTACTCCTGTCTAAAATGCATCTGAAAATGGCACCAAACCAGAAAGACTCAATGAAATTTCTGTCCTTTTTACACATATACTTTATTCTTTAACCCGGAAGTAAGCCTATGAGCGAGATGTAGAATTCATTAGCCGCTATAGGGAAATAACTAGAAGAATAACAACGTGCAGTAAACGGTAAAACTGTGTGCACTAAAAACCAGTGTGTTAATAATTAAGATAATACATTAAAATAATATGGTAAGACACCAATTTGCAATATCAAGCAGCAAAACGGGCCGGTTTGTATAGCTAAAAATAGCTGGGCGTGGATGAGACTTGAAGCCAGACCCATAAAATTTACAAATGGCTGTGCACACTCTTGTGGGAAAAATAAGATGGATGTGAGGTAATGTTCAAGTCAGTTAGTTTTCATTGTCGCAGTGCCAACAGGTGCAAAGAAACCTGTCCAAAACATCGATAAAACACAAAATATTAAATTAAGAGACATGAATCCACCTCTTTTTTTCAAGTAAGAGTGGGCGCAGCCATTTGTAAATTTTATAGGTGTGGCTTCCGGTCTCATCTATGTCCAGCTAGTTTTTAGCTGTACAAAGCCACTCTTCTCCTGCTTGATATTGCAAATTGGTCTCTTACCATATTATTTTAATGTATTATCTTAATTATGAACACACCGGTTTGTAGAGCAAACAGTTTGCCGCACGTTGTTATTATTCTTTCACTATAACGGCTAATGAACCGGAAGTCTCACCTATAAGCTTACTTCCGCGTTGAAGAAAAAGGTATTTGCCATAATGAGTGGAGAATGGCGTTCTTCGACAGATCAGTGAGATGTTATGGTATGAGGCTCTCCACTGATATATACAGTAAGTAATTGTAATGATCATAGTCGATGTCGCTGCTTGTTTAGTTCCGCTTGTTTACGTTACTATATTAAGTTCTGACAAGTGCACGTTCACAGCGCGTCATTTATAGCGCGTCAAGTGATTATAGCGCCATTCATTATCAGTACTGTTATAAGTGGGGTGTCAAATGTGTACACGAGCATAATTATCATCTTATATGTATATAGGCCACTGTGAACTGACGTCGTGAAGAAAAGATAAATAACAAGTCTTTGAAAATTGTTGGCATGACAGTGACGTGTGTAACGTTATGCATCATCAAAATCATTACTGACTCCGTCACCGTTTCACGATTCCACGAGTGTATTTCAATATTTTTAAAAGATTAAGTGAAACTGTCTCTGATGTACAGTCCATAAATAAGAAGAAATATGCCAGAAATATGTTAAGAACTGATGTTTGAATCATAATCCCTCCTAGGCTTTTATGTGAGCCCACATAGTGTGATTAGACAGTCCAGTCTTCAAACAGTCTGGTTATTTAGTCCTCTTTTTACTCGTAGTCATGAGTAACTCGATACAAATCCTTGAGCTTGATTGTGCCGGGAGCCCTGTGAACACACAGCCATCAGGCATCTGTTATTAAATGGGATGAATTCAAATAATTGTTGTATGCTTCAGGAATTAAACCACTGCAATTTATGTGTCCATTTGAATTAGGAATTGATAACGTCACATATTTTGTTTGGCGTATCATGTTTACGCCACAAATTGTGACTCACCGCAAGACTGACAAGAGCGTGTGGAGGCCGATGACTGGCGTGCCAGGCTGGAAATGCTGGGAAAATTACTTCCATTGGAAACTCATGAGTGGCTATAATATGTGCACTCCAACAGAGAAGGTAAAAACTCCTGTGTTTTCTTTTTAGAACTATCAATCTGGTGAAGTAGATTTTGTGTGTGTGTGCGTGTGTGTGTGTGTCTGTGCGGCAATCAAATTGTTAATGGAGACAAACCCATTTAGGCTTGTTTTCATTGCCGAACTTGATTTTGCACATCCGATGGAGCCTCAAAAGGAGCGTCTCAATCACACACGCCTAAAGTGACATGGATATCTGTAAGATAAGCCGCAATATTCCGCCCATTCCCTAAAAAGAAACCACAGCTCACTATGTATAGATGCTGTGATTGCTAATACAATGCAGCTGTGACCATGAAATCAGGACTTAGTGTAATGAGCTTCTTTGAAGTCGAGACTTGATACTAAAATCTGCTACAAAATACAGGGGGAGCTTGTGCTACTTGATGATAATCTGATATCCAAACCCTTCATCTATATATTTTTCCTTTTAAGAAGGCCAGATTTTCACCAAGAGGCAACCTGGGATAGATTTGGACTGTCTATTTTCTGTCTAGGCAAACATACGCAGTGAAATTCCTGCCGGCTGAACTTAACACATGTATTATTTAGGAAAAGAAAAATAAGCCAATATCTAAAATTACAGTATTATTAGAGCGCATATTCTCTTACTGTACGTAAAGTGCTCCATGCAGGCATGTCTGAGGACAGGTCTTGAATTGATTTTGTATGCTCGCAACGCATGAGAATGTAAGGCTGGTATGTAGCTTAAATAAACCAACAGGCCGACAATTAGCCAGATCTGTCATGGGGCGAGTATAATCGATGTGTTTTGTGGATGATGGAATCAGAAGAACTGTGACATGCATGTCAGAAATATGGACTAGACAAAAAAAAAACATTTTGGCTTGCACATGCTGCAGCTAAAACCGATTTTTATGCTTAAATGTGTTTTGCTAAATGTAATGTCTGCCACTATGCATGAACGTCAAAATGGTTTTAAAACAATATTCTGGGTTCAGGACAAGTTAAGCTCACTGGACAGCACTTACAGCATAATGTTGATTGCATTATTACATCCACTTGTCCCTCAAAAAAAATCTGGATTGAATCTGGATTACAGTGAGTCACTAACAATGCACGTAAAAGGGGCCCATCCATTCATGTTAAAATACTCAAGGTAATAAAGCTACAAGATGCAAACATTAAAATAGTGTTGCACGATATACCGGTACTTAAAGAAGTATCGTGATACCCTGGTACGATTGTGCATTTTACTAGTACCGGTACTTTAAGCATGCATTTTAATAAGAGCCATATTTCTGCATGTCTGTGTTAGCGAATGGCTTTGTTTTCTACACAAATAGTTTGTTTACTACACACATACATGTGACGCGTGATGTTTTCAGCCTCTGCCGCTTCAAAATAGGAGTACATGAACACATGAACATAATCTCTAGAACTGCTCTGAGAGTCACTTAATGAGCATTTTACCATTTCTTTTGCGGAAAACTATCATCATATAATGAAAACCCTAAAGGTCTTTACAACAACCCGTCAAAATAAAAGTTCGGTTTAACTTTACAGTCAGAAAAATATTAATATATTACTTAATGTAAAGATAGTACTACTACTACTACAATGTAAAAAAATAAAAACACAATTTGTTGAGTCAGCTTAAAATAATTTGTTACCCTGCTGCCTTAAAATTTTAAGTTCAGTCAACTAAAATAAGTTTAGTCAACTTGAA
>JAHKKF010538750.1:0-38520 GCA_019740295.1 Labeo calbasu | reverse complement strand
TCCTCATCGTCTATATCTACTTCCGCCTCAAAACCCTCATCTGTCACTTCAGGCTGGGGTGGCTGGGGAGGCTGGGGTGGCTGGGGTGGCTGGGGAGGCTGGGGAGGCTGGGGAGGCTGGGAAGCGGGAGGAGGAGGTGGAGGGGGGAGGAAGGAGCCAGCATGGAGAAAGAAGGACAGAGTTAGTACGAGAGGCACTGCATGGAGATTCCCAGGACATGATTGTGGGAACAGCTGGATTTAGGATGGCTGGGAGAAGCAGAGTTCTGGGTCCTGCTGGGTAACGTCTGCCACAGGGTTTAGAATGTCAACTGAAAATCATACAACTGATCTATTCTCACTTCAAGTTGAGGATAGAAACTGGGTGGTTAATTTGGACAGAGAGCAAACAAGCAAAGCCCCCAACAAGATATGATGAAATACATGATGGGTTCTCAAAAAAAAAAAGAGTATTCTTAAAGGGATGGTTCTCTCAAAAATGTAAATTCTGTCATTAATTATTCACCTTCATGTCGTTCCAAACCAGTAAGGCTTTCGTTCATCTTCAGAACACAAATTAAAATATTTTTGATAAAATCTTAGAGTTTTCTGACTCTGCATAGACAGCAACGCAAATGACACTTCCAAGGCCCAGAAAGGTAGTTATGACATCTTTAAAATAGTCTATGTGATAATTACTTATAAAAACAAAAATAGCTATTTTTGTTTGCTTGGTGCATAAAAAGTATTTTCGTAGCTTCATAAAATTAAGGTTGAACCACTTATGTCACATATTGTCAAAAATATGACTTTTTTTTTTTTACATTTACTATTTTCTAACTACCTTTCAGGGCCAGAAAGCTCTCGGATTTCATCCAAAAATGTTACTTTGTGTTCATAAGATGAAAAAAGGAATGATACGAGGGTAATTAAAGGAGAAGTCCACTTCCAATACAAAGAATCACATATAATGTACTCAGCCCCTTGTCATCCAAGATGTTCATGTCTTTCTTTCTTTAGTCGTAAAGAAATAGTTTTTTGAGGAAAACATTTCTGCATTTTTCTCCATATAATGGACTGATATGGTGCCCCGATTTTGAACTTCCAAAAGGCGGTTTAAATGCGGCTTCAAACGATCCCAAATGTGGTTGTAAATGATCCCAGCCGAGGAAGAAGGGTCTTATCTAGTGAAACGATCGGTTATTTTCATTAAAAAAAATAATTTAAATACTTTTTAATCTCAAACGCTCGTCTTGTTTTTCTCTGCCTGAACTCAAGACAGTTAGGGTATGTCGAAAAACTCCAATCGTATTTTCTTCCTCAGCTTCAAAAATGATTTCAAAATCATCCAAAAACATCTTGGATGACAAGGGGGTGAGTACATTATATGTGAATCTCTGTTTTGGAAGTGGACTTCTCCTTTAATGACAGAATTTTCATTACCTAAAAATTCTCAGAAATGACTGCATATGAATTTTTTTTTTTTTTTTGGAATTTTAAAGTTGACAAAATATTTTTTTCACCTTTTCATTTTACTTTATTATATTTTTCCAATCATTCAGTATTACTTTATTTTACAGCTGCCTAAAGAGTCAATCATAAACCATATTTTCCATGTACACAAACATTCAAAAGCTTGGGGTAAGTGTTTTTTTTTTTGTTTTTTTTTTAAGAAATTAACATTTTTATTAAACAAGGATACATTAAATGGATCAAAAATGACAGTACAAATTATTTATATTTGAATTAAATGCTGTTCTTTTGAACTTTTTATTCATAAATAAATCCTAAAAAATGTTTTCACTCTGTTTTCAACTGATTATTATAACGATATATGAAATGTTAATTTTTGCTAAATGATTTCTGAAGGATCATGTGACACTGAAGACTGGAATAATGGTTGCTAAAAAAATTCTCCTTTGCAATCAAACATAAATTATATTTTAAAATTACTTAAAATAGAAAACAATTATTTTAACTGCTAATAATATTTCACAATATTACTGTTTTTACTGTATTTTTAAACAAATAAATTCAGCCTTTGTGAGCATACGAGACCTTTTTCAAAAACAAAAAATCTTACTGACCCCAAACATTTGAATGGTAGCGTATATGTCTATTTATCTGCAATATCTTATAGTTATTCCTATTTTTACACAGTACTGAATTTAGTAAAGTGAATATTACCGTAACTGAACAAGCAAGATACAAACAGGGAAAGACCATGTTAACACGTAAAAGAACAAATAGTTTTCACAAGGACCAAAACAGAGCCACGAATGGACGGTTGACCATTATAAAAGTAGAAGAAATAGCACAGAAACATCCACAAAAGGACAACGACAAGTCAAACACACCCAGTGGGCTTTCACTGTGTTCACCTGATTTGAAGTATTATTGCTTACATCACCTTCTAGCACCTACAAGAGCCTTTGAAATGAGCTTGTATCAGTTCCACGCTACTTCAGCATCCACTGAGGAAGACATTTCCCATTAGTAAAGTTAACTCAGGTAGTCCTGTCTGTCTGCGTTTCATAGCAGATGCTCTTTTGGGGTAAAGCTGCGAAGAAAAATCATGTATTGCTCCATCACTACGGTAAAAAAAAGAGTCTACTTGTTAAAATGTTAGAGCATGCAAACATTTCTTTCATAGATGACAGTTTCCGTTCTTTATTCGCCCTGAAACTGGAATCGTCATGGAGATTTCCACATTTCAGGTTAAAGACAACAAAAACACTCACAGGTTTCAACAGAGGCGACGATTCACAATCATAAAAAGCAGAGCAGTACACAAAGCGCATCTCAGAACATTTAAACACATAGCATTGTTTTATCATTGACTGTGTCATTTTCATCTTAACAGTCTTTGTGAGATTCACCAATTATTTTTGAATTCTAATAGTTTAAAATGACATATTATAGTGTTTTATTTACAGTACATAACTGTTCAAAGTTTGGGGTCAGTAAAAGTTTTTTTTTCTGTTTTTATATATTTTAACATGTAATTTATCACAATGAGTGCTATGGGAGCCCGTTTCCACCACTGACCCTATTTTTTCTTGCAGTTGCAGTTTATATCTTGCAATTCTGACTTTTTTTCTCAAAATTGCATAATATAAAATATGCAATTCTGACTTTAGAACACACAATTGCAAGTTATTAAGTTAGAATTGTGAGATAAAAAGTAACAATTCTGACAACATCTCTTTTTTTCCCCCATCAAAACTGGACTTTATAACCCACAATTGCGAGTTTATATCTGACAATTCATAAGAAAAAAGTCAGAATTGTAAGATATAATCTTATATTTGTGAGAAAAAAGTCAGAATTATCTCGCACTTTGTAACTCAAAATTGTGAGTTTATATCACAGTTTTAAGAATAAAGGCAGAATTGTGAGTTTTATCAGGAAATCACACTTGCAAGCTTCTGAGAAAAAAAGTCAGAATTGCGAGTTTATAATATTTTTAAAAAATGTGAGATATAAACTCGCAATTGCAAGGTTATATCTCACAATTCTGAGAATATTATAAACTTTATTTCTTGCAATTGCAAGTTTATATATCACAATTCTAAGAAAAATGGCATCTGTCAGTTGACTATAACTCAAAATTGTAAGTTTATATCACACAATTGTAAGATTACAGGCAGAATTGTTTTTTTAAACGCAAATCTGACTTTATAACTCGCAATTGCAAAAATCAGAATTGTGAGATTATAATATAATTTTATCATATACTTTATTTCTTGCAATTGTGAGTTTATATTACACAATTCTGACTTTATAACTTGCAATTGCAATTTTATATCTCACAACAAGAAAAAAAGTCAGAATTGCGAGTTTGTATCACGCATTACTGAGAAAAAAATCTGAATTGTGAGATAAAAAGTCGTCCGAAATGGGCTTCCATAGATGGCAAAAGTCAATTGAACTTAAATATTCTTTTTATCAATGTTTTGCTGCTTAATAGATTGGAAACCGTGATACTTTTTTAGGAGTTTACTGGAAATAAACAATTTTGGTAATATTAAAAAAGTCTTTACTGTCAATGATGATCAATTTAATGCATCCATGCTAAATAAAAGTATTAATTTCTTGAAAAAAATAAAAATCTTACTGTTCCCAAACTCATGAACCGTAATGTATTTCTAAAGAACTACAAGGAACGATTTTGTGCCTAGAACATAACAGTTCCACTCACCTTGCTGGACCATTTACGGGCCTCGTCGTGTAGCTGCCTGGCCGCCACCATCATTGGCTCGCTCACCATCTCGCCAGCTTTCTGCTCAGGGAACTCCTCGTCTTTCTCCTCTGGGGGTGGAGGTCTCGGGGGAGGAACCTCTCCCTCTGGGAGAGGCGGTTTGGGAGGAGCCTGATCATCACTGACCTGATAGAATCATATGTGTGAGGAAATGCTGACAGAATTGTCCCTTTAACACCTAAAGCTTTAATGGCGTAGAGCTGCAGCAGCTCTTACATGCAGCTGATCAAGGTCTGGAGGTGGAGGTGGAAAGTCCGGCT
Source organism: Labeo calbasu (assembly GCA_019740295.1). Lineage (NCBI taxonomy): Eukaryota > Metazoa > Chordata > Actinopteri > Cypriniformes > Cyprinidae > Labeo > Labeo calbasu. The sequence goes on along the minus strand of JAHKKF010538750.1, from coordinate 34,021 downwards.
CCTGAGGCTGGAAGGCTTCCCTGACTTTCCCAACAGCAGCCAAGATCCTGTAGCCAGAGTCCAGGAAGATCTTTTGTGAACCTAGGAGAAAAAGGTCAGTAATAGGAAAAAACTGTTTTCTATAAATGTATCGAGAACTTTTACAAACAAGACCTGGATCCTGGATGTTTCCTGCCACAGCTTTGGCAGCCATAACCATGGGTGAGATTGTTCTACCAAGTTCGTCTGAAGCAGCTTTGACCAGTTCTCTGAATTTAGGATCCTCTGAGTTCTCCACTTCCCGTTTGGCCACCAGAAGGACCCGGTTAGCCCGCCGGGCAATGCTGGTGGCCCCTGCGACCAACATCTGGGGTTGAACGTTAGCCATTGCCACCCGGCATTTATCAATGTCTTTCTTAATGGCCTCCTCTGAAGCATCCAAGAGGGATTTTGTGTCAATGGCTTCATCCACAAGACCTGAAATAGAGATTTTTAATACTGCAGTGAATTTCAAAAGATTTGATGTGGCGTTTTATGTTATATGAGCTTTGCTTACTGGTCATTCTTTCAATGTTGTCAATCCATTGGTTCTTCATGGTCTCGAAGTGCTCGTATGCGGCCTGGTTGCCAGGGTTTTTCAGCAAAATTCGTGCAGCAGAAGTGACCTGCTCATGAGAACAGCCAAAAACAGATAAATGTGTCACAGCCAACTTCATAGTGTCCACTGTATAAGCCTTTACTGGTAAAATTATTAAAGCCGTCATGAACTGAGAATTTAAAATTCCCTTGATCTTTTGACATGTAAGAGGTCACTGAACTATCAAAACATCCTGTAAGTTTCAGAAACCAAAACTTTCTTGTTAATCCAAAAACAGCTTATTTTAGATAATGTTTTAATCATTTGTTTTGACTTCAGTACTGTGACAATATAAAATCCAGTTGGATTTTATTAAATGTTTTTATAATTTTACTCTCAGTACTTTCACACAGTCTTATTTTTAAGAATGAGGTCTTGCTTAAGGGCATCATATTTGGTAGTCTCTCACATCAAAATGCTTGAATGCCCCTGGAGACTTGATACTATGGCTAATATCCATCTTTCAGTCCAAGCACGCCATTATGTGCCCTTAAAGTAGCGCTGGCATACACACACACACACATATATATATGTATGAACCGCATACCTGAGGTGTTAGATCTCTGGCTGATTTCACAGCTGCCTGGATGCCTTCAACTGTGCTCTTATTGGCTGTTCCCACAGCAGCCGCCTTCTCCGCTGTAGCACCCAGTCTACCGGCATGATTCTCAAAGTTAGACGCCCTTTCTTCAAAGACCTAGAGGGGAAAATTACAAAAATGTTATTAATTATAATTAATTATTATTTTATAATTAATCATTTAGTTTTATTGATATACTATTATAGTTTATGTTAATATTTTGAATTAAAATGTCATTTTAATATTTTGTTTTTACCTTAATTTGAAAGTTTTAGTAATTTTGTTGTTTTTGTCATTTTAATTAGTATTTATTAATCTAGATAGTTTAGTTTTAGTTATTTAAGTACTTCAAGTTAAACTAAATAAAATTGAGAAAAATTCTCAATTTTTTAAAAACCATTTATATTTTATTTTAGTTAAAGCTAATTTTTTCAAGTAACAAAATAGTTTATTATGGTTTTAGATTTAGGTACACTACTAGTCAAATGTTTTTGAACAGTAAGATTTTTAATATTTTTTAAAGAAGTCTCTTCTGCTCACCAAGCCTGCATTTATTTGATCCAGAGTACAGAAAAACAGTCAAAAAATTTTTATATTTTTACCATTTAAAATAACTGTTTTTTATTTGAATATATTTTAAAATACAATTTACAGTAGTCAACATTTGAAGTGGATCAAAACTTTCCATCAAAGTTGACCTAAAACCAAACCAATACCCATTCTTGCCTTAGGACAACTTTGATGAAATGTTTTGATCCACTTCAAATGTTGACTACTGTATTCCTGTGATCAAATCTAAATTTTCAGCATCATTACTCCAGTCTTCAGTGCCACATGATCCTTCAGAAATCATTCTAATATGCTGATTTACTGTTCAAGAAACATAACATTAATAATATTATTATTATTATCAATATTTAAAACAGTTAAGTAAATTTTTTCAGGATTCTTTAGAAATATCCAAAGATCAGCATTTATCTGAAACAAAATGCTTTTGTAACATTATTCACTATACCATTCAAAAGCTTGGAGTTAGTATAATTTATTCTTTATTCTTTGTTTTTTTGGGGAAAGAAATTATAGAAATTAAAACTTTTATTTAGAAAGGATGCTTTAAATTGATCAAAACTGACGATAAAGACATTTATAATGTTACAAAAGATTTCTATTGCAGACAAATGCTGTTCTTCTGAACTTTCTATTCATCAAAGAAACCTGAAAAATTCTACTAAAAATAATAATAATAAAATAAATGTTTTTTGAGCAGCGAATCAGAATATTAGAATGATTTCTGAAGGATCATGTGTCTTTCAAAAATCAAAGAAATAAATTAAATTTGAAAACAAATTTAAATAGAAAGCAGTTATGTTAAATAGTAAAAATATTTCAAAATTAAAATGTTTTCGCTGTACTTTGGATCAAATAAATGAAGTCTTGTTGAGCAGAAGAAACTTCTTTAAAAACATTACTGTTCAAAAACTTTTGACTGGTAGTGTAACTATAATAATTCTACAGTAACTATAATAAATAATGACTATGAGTATGTTTGTATGCATTTCTGACCTAGTTATAAAATAATGACTTTGGGGATTCCTTTAAAATAAAAAATAACCCTAGGAATAAAAGTGTTTATTTGCTTCTAAAAATGGTGAAAGTCTTTTTACATTTAGGTTTAGGGCTTCGAATGCTTTGTGTGTATTAGCCTATTTGATATGAGACAGAAAAGCATGCTGCGCTCTGTTTAAATCAGGCTGTATACTCAGCGGACCTCCTCTCTGTTGGGGGCCTCAAGAGGCGCCGTTGCTGCCACTGCAAGGAGTTTAATTGGTGTGGTCGTATCACTAAAAACATCAGACACCTCCTGGGTCATTGCCTCCTGCATCTTTGCCTTCAGATCCTTGAAGGAAAAATATGATATGATGAGGTTATTTAAGCGTGCAGTCAAAAACAAAAAAACATCATTTGATGAAAACAAAATATTTTCCAGCAGAGGGCGGCATTTGCTTATATATTACATTGAGCTAAAAGCCCTGGTGCTTTGTGTACTGCACTACGACTGTAGAGCCAACAGCTCTGACCTCTGCACTTCCCATTTGTGAAGATCTAAACATCTGATTATGGTTCACCCGCACCTGCTGTGTGAGAAAGATACCGGGATCTTTTAATAGAAAGGGGGACACGATGCCTCACTTTAATTGCCTCCAGAAGATGAGCAGCCACAGCGCGCGCCTGAGGACTCTCTGCCTCTCCTCGCGCCGCAAGATCTGCCAACTGCATCATCAGCTGCTCCACTCGCTCACACTTTGCTAGCAGATCCTGTCTGTACGGCCCTGGTAGAGAGTTCGCCAACCGGCGGCCTTCCGCTATCAGCCCCCGTATGGCAGCCTGGCCTACAGACAAAGACATAACAGGCTCCCATTGAAATTAAAAGGTGACATATCATGAAAATCTTACTTTTTCTGTTTAAGTGCTATAATTGAGTCCCCAGTGCATCTACCAACCCAGAAAATGTGAAAAAGGACAACCCAGTAACTTTGTTTTGGTAAGCCTTTTTCTGCAAGCATGTGAAAAAACAAGCAGATTTTGCTAAGGTGACATGGTAAGGGGATCTTATTATAATATTACTGCCCCTTAATCGCCACATTCCCACCCACAGCGCCGTAATTTGAAAACTGATATGGCTTTATCGCATGATTTTAACGCGATAGACATGATAATCAAAACCAAACTGATGTTTTTAGAATATTTGAGGTACAAGCTGTAAAGGAGCAGCCCTATTCTGGAAAAGGGGGCGGGGAGCAACAGCTCATTAGCATTTAAAGAAACATGCACCAAAACAGCCTGTTTCTGCTTCCACTCAAAATGGGCATTTAAAAAGATATAATAAATGATCCGTGGGGTATTTTGTGCTGAAACTTCACAGACACATTCTGGGGACAACTGAGACTTATATTACATATTGTAAAAAGGGGCATAATAGGTTTCCTTTAATGGTGAAATGTGTCATTTCTAGCAGAAATAATTGTTCTCCCAAACACTCCTGGCTCTATTAAACCATATTTGGACAAACAGACAGTATACTCAGGGAAATTAACTGACAAATTGCTTATAGATGATAAAAATGACACATTTTACTTTTAAGAAGAAGCCACAATCATAGTAGAAACATTTTTTGTCTCAAGGCATCTCTGACAAATTATTAGTAGTCATTCATTTACAGTCCATATGTCACCACCCAACCAGATGTGATGTATTTTAAGTAAAAGAATAAATATGTGGTGAAAATTACCAATATTTTTGCACTAAAATATTAATTTTTAAACACTATTTCTAAAATGAGTGGTTATAAATAATTGTCAGAAATAATTGTTTTAGAATTGCTACATAATTACGTTAATTAGCCCTAGACAACCCAGTCATTTGTTTTGTGTGGAGATATTAATACATTCATACATTACCAATATTACCAATGGCTAATAATTCAGCACTATTAAATTAGCCCTACGTTAGTATCTTGTTGGCTTAAAACATAACATTTATTTCACTTGATAGTATTAACATACTACTTAAATAGTATCCAATAGCATTCAAATTCATAGTATATTAAAAAATAATAAGCTATAGTTGCCTAGATAGTATACTTTTTCTGGTGAATTTAGAATTCAGATTTTTTTTAAGCTTATTAAAGGGATAGTTTACACAAAATATGAAAATTCTGTCATTAATTATTCAACCTTGTGTCGTTCCAAACCCGTAAGACCTTTGTTCATCTTCGGAACACAAATTAAGATATTTTTGATGAAATACGAGAGCTTTCTGACCCGTCAAAGACAGCAAGGGTACTACCACAGCCAAGGCACAGAAACGTAGTAAGGACACCATTAAAATATTAAAAATATCTTAATTTTTGGTTGAACTATCCCTTTAAGGTTAATTAACAATGAATCCTTAGCAAGATGACAAAGGACTGTGGTATCAAGACGCAATTTTATGACGTGATAGTATGTCCCAATACTGGTCTTGCTGTACACTCGAAAGTACGGATTTTCCCTATCACGAGCGAACTACAAATTTTAGTGCATAGTGTAAGTACGTGAATTGGGACAAGCCTTAGTACTAAACTGTGCAGCTCTGGTCTAGAGTTACTCCAAGACTAAGTTAACCTGAAAGTAACATGACCTGCTGTGAATAGGACACGAAGCAGCTATTTATGGTTTGAAATATTTTAAGTATGAACATAAATACAACAGGGACAGAGGAAATAGCCATCTGTCACATCATATAAAGGTCCCGAGTCAAGTGCCCAGTTCCATACGAATGAATAAGTCATTCAATATGCCAGTGTTATCTCTTGGGGGGAAAAGTAACACCCTCAGATGACCAGTTGAGTATTTTACTACACTAATAACAGATAGATAGAACAACAGTGTCTGGTTCAATTCTGATTGTAAATGGATCACCAAGCTGCTTTTTTGTCTCATTTAAGAGGTAATGTTTTACCTCATATTGTCACCCACCTACTCCATGATCGTCCACTCCAGGGTTGTTGATCCAGTGCAAGGCCTGCTCCATTTTGCCCTCTAGTGTAACAGCTGCCTTGGCAGGCCTCATGTTGGCCACGGCACGGTTAGTCTTTGCCTGCAAGTTCTGCAAAGCTGTGCCAATCTGTTTGGCAAGCGCTCTAGCCTCAGGAGTATCCCCTTTACCCCTGTTACACAAAAAAATAAACACATTTATAATAAAATTATCATGAGGATGAGACAAAAAAAAGTTAAAGAATCATTGAGACATTTCCTGTGATGGCAAATCTACATTTCTTATTGTTTTCTTATTATTTATGTTGAAAACAGTTTTGCTGCTTAATATTTTTGTAAAAACCGTGATATATATTTTTTAACACTAGAATTGTCTTACTGTCACTTCTGACTTACTTTAATGCATTTTTTTTCTGAATTAAAGTATTATTTTTTTTTTTTAAATAATCATACTAGCCAAAAACTTATTTGAGATAATATTGTAATTGAATCCCTTGTTTGTCCTGAACAGTTAAACTGCCCTCTGTTCTTCAGAAAAAAAATCGTCCCACAAACTCTTTGGTTTTCCAGCATTTTTGTGTATTTAAACCCTTTCCAACAATGACTGTATGATTTTAAGATCCATCTTTTCACACTGAGGACAACTGAGGGAGTTATACGCAACTATTACAGAAGGTTCAAACACTCACTGATGCTTCAGAAAGAAACACAAGGCATTAGGAGCCAGAGGGTGAAACTTTTTGAATTTAAAGATCAGGGTTTAAATTAACTTTTTTGTCTTCTGGGAAAGATTATAGCCTCTGAAGGGCAGTACTAAATTAAAAAAATCTGAATGAGCAACATCTAAATTTAAAAAAACATCTCCATTCTGTTCAAAAGTTTTCACCCCCCACCTCTCAATGCATTGGTTTTCCTTCTGGAGCATCAGTGAGTGTTTGAACCTTCTGTAATAGTTGCATATGAGTCCCTCAGTTGTCCTCAGTGTGAAAAGATGGATCTCAAAATCATACAGTCATTGTTGGAAAGGTTCAAATACACAAAAATGCTGGAAAACCAAAGAATTTGTGGGACTATCTGAAGGATTTTTTCTGAAGAACAGCAGGCAGTTTAACTCTTCAGGACAAACAAGCGACTCATGAACAATAAAATAATTAACATTTTTAATGATTCTGAAAGGGGGATGTAAATTTTGACCTCAACTGTATAATTAAAATATTCTTTTAAATTTATATTATTATGAAAGTTATTTTCGCCACTGAATAAAAAAGGTAATTGTGAATTTTTATCTAAGAACTGTGATACAAACATGCAATTCTGACCTTTTTCTCAGAACTGTGAGATATAAACTCACAATTCTAACATTTTTCTCCGAATCGCTTTTATCTCGCAATTCTGATTTTATAACACGCAACTGCGAGTCAAGTCGGTATTGTGAGATATAAACTTTTTAACCCTTAAAATTGGACTTTATAACACAATTCTGATTTTATAACTCACGTTATTTGTTTATATCATGCTATTCTGAAAAAAAAAGTCAGAATTGTGATATTATATCTCACAATTCTGACTTTATAGCTCACAATTGCGATTACACAATTCTAAGAAAAAGTCAGAATTTGTTTGTATCACAATTATAAGAAAAAAAGTCAGAACTGTGAGATAAAAAGTCACAATAACCTTTTTTAATTTTTTATTATTTAGTGATGGAAACGGGCTTCCATAGAAAGCACTAAGAGTAATTTCAGGCACATTATCCTGGTTACATAATCTGTCCTAACTGTGAACATGGTACTGGTTTATCAACTTCATTTTCCATCATGTGCTGATCAAAGTCACAACATTATCTATACATGACAGGCTGGCATGAATGATATCAAGCTGAAAACCATCTGTCCTTTGAAAGTGGAAAGAACACTTTGAACGTTCCCGTAATTTAAAGGACTCTAACCGTATGTACTGTAGGTCTATAATTACATTTTACGAAGTTCAACCAGTCTCGCAGTAAGTCCTGCGACCTCACTGATAGACCGCAGAATGTCGTCTCTCTCTTTAGGGTCTTCACACAGGTCAGCGATGCGCTTGGCCTCCACCAGAAGAGCACGGATGTTTTCTTCCCCCTCCGGACCACCGTTAGGATCAGCCAGCCAGCTCTGTACAAAAACAACCATTCACACAACAAGTTGTACTACTGTCGCAATCCTTTTATACCTAAATGTAGTAGTATCTTCAAAAGTAATCTCAGAACACTCTCATACTCTTCTCTTCCCTTATTATCAGAACAAACATACTAGACTGACACTTGTCAACATTTCCTGAATTTGAAAGATAATTTATAGTCATATTGTCATTCAGCACAAGGAACCACTCTGTTATATAATACACTTTGCTGTTGTCTGTCACCGCATAGATGGCACAAAGTAAAAAGATCCTTCTGTTTTTCTGTTATCCACCCTTTAAATACTTATGAGTCACAGTACATCTCCACTAAATAACATCAGTCCAGACAGATTGATGTAAGAGCTACTTAAATGAGTACACGTCTGTAATTATGACTACCCATTTTAAGTACCCACAGGTCCTCTGGGATGCATATACAATCTTTTCAAATCTGTAAATATAACAAAGTGAACAATACAATAAAATTTTAACCACCGACTAGACTAAAAATAGAACTTTTAGGGAAAACAATTTACACATCTTTTGTTGTTGACGTCAATGGCCATTCATTGACTCAAACCTCAGAATTTGGTGGAAATGACTGTGTCTGTGACTCCAAGCTGAAAGTTTTCCAATTCAATGTAATGTTTCATAATTTTAAACATTTTAGAGTCTGTACTTGTATTAATTATAACAAAGATAATACCCATAATAATATTAATAATTGGGTACTTTGTTGCCTTGTCGATTGAGTCTTGAAGGTAAAACCAATTGAGCACCACTTTAGACACTAATCCACTAACAAAACATGCTCCAAGACTGACCTGAGCCGTGTCGATTCTCTTGGCGATGGCCTGTTTGGCATTGGTCAGGGCCTCCAGTTTCCGAGCAGCGTTCTCCACTTTCCCCACCAGAATATCCAAACCCTGGCCAACCTGCTGAGCTTTCTGCATACCCATAGAGGTAGCACCCTGACCTCTGAAGAAACAACACATAATATAATATAATATAATATAAATAAGCAATATCACATGAGCAGCAGTGCGATATAGCTGCTATATCAGCCGTAGGTGTGCCAATATACAGCCATATCTCACAGCTACAAGTAGGATATTACATTTATTCAACAGTGTGATGGCACGAGTGTGTAAATACGTAAGAAACAACAACGGAGTGTCTTTAAAATTCCTTTTTTTTGCAGAACTTCCGCCACGGATTCAAATTTCAGATTGACAGTTTAACAGCTGAGCCCAGGCCTCTGCTACTAATTCGAAAAAAAACGTCACTTTATAACTAGTAACGAAACTTATTGTATTACTGTATTAAAAGCTTACTGTATTATGTAGAGTATTATGAGAGTGAGAGAGACTGAGCTCAATCTCATATTCACAATAAAACATTAGTTTGAATGTCCGCTGAGGAAAGCGATATCTTTGTTGTACTATCCTTTCATCTGTTAAGGGTGATTTCCAGTGATAGTGCTGCTCAGTGCATTTGTTGGCTTTGTCTTACAAAATGTTTAAAAAAAATATAACTTCCTTGTTTACAACCCTGTTTCAGTCTCTTTCATTATAAGCCTTTACTGCTGACTCAGTCATCAAAAGAGTGTCTTGTCGAATTATATCTTATGTTTAACCACTATAGAGACATCAGAGCCAGCGGCAAATTCCAGAAAATCTGGTCGAGGTAAGGCTGCTCTCAGTAGGTTCATGAGCACTGAATGGCTGCTGACGTCCTGGAGCCCACGTCTCCAAAAACTTTGAAGCTAATTTTCAAATAGACATTTTCTATATTAACTAAGTGTAAACAAGTACATTCTTGCCTAAAAAACTCTTAAAACTACATTCCATGACAAAAAAAAAACTGTATTATTTATACAATTATGGTGGTTTTGTGAGAAATACCCCAAGTGGAGTGATACAAATGGTGAAATGGTTGGAGTTCTGTTATCACTACAATATCGCACTCCTCTCTGCCAATCAGATTCGAGGACCAGAAAAAGCTGTTGTATAATAATATAATATAATGTAATATACAGATATAATAATGATAGATTTATTTACATGATCACAAGATCAACAGTAGAAGAGAATGACTCTCTCTGACTACCCGTTAACATTGATTAAACATGGAAATTTAACATGAAAAGTATCTGAACTGCGTGTGAAGGTCAGTGTAAAGAGCCCCCGTGTGTGAGAGTGATCAGTGGGCCGGGGCAGCCGCTGATTATCCGGCCCTTCAGCCTTTAATCTGCTTTCCTTGAGTCTCTCTAATGAAGTCAGAGCCCAGCGTCTGATCTTTCACTTTCACTCCAGCTTTCAACATCCCTGACACATGGACCCAAACTGTACCACACCGTTCCTTCCTTCTCCTGTACTCAGCAGTCAGGGATAAACAATCCCCGGAGAATTAGCCCGCTAACAAACAACGTCTAAACTGTGTTTATCGAAAAACCTGACACACTTTCTCATGTTGTAAATTAGAAGCAGTTACAGCCCCTGAGACACATCACACGGGCGTAATGCATTGTATAAAGAATGATGAATATCATTATGAACAGCACACGGCTGCATTAATGCATAATTCAGCTCATGCGAGCACTACAGGAACATGTGGTGGCATTTGGCTCTCAGTGTGAAATGCTGAACCGAGGAATCTTGTAGCTGGTTGAATCAGCAGTATAAACGGCCTATGATTATAATTCTGCCTTTTTTCCAGGTGTGCCTAAAGGGGGCGTACCTGGCGCGCACATCTGACACCTGATCCGTCATCTGGCCCAAGGTCTTGGCTGTTCCCAGGATCTCTCGTCTCTCTTTACCCGCACAAAGCTCACCCACTTTTCCTGCTTCATCCAGTATCTGACGCAGCGCATGCTCTCCTGGATCTCCTGTACAACAGCATCGAGAGCAGGTGTCACAGACACAGTGTTAGACCACTACACTCATACTTCTATTGCAATTCAATTAAAATCCTGTACATCACAAAATATTATATACATGAAAAAGTACAGAAGCTGTCACTGCAGTGTAAAGGTACATCTCTGTACCTTATTTACCACTAATGTGTAAATATGTGACCCTGGACCACAAAACCAGTCATAAGGGTCAATTTTTTGAAATTGAGTTTTGATGTATGGTTTGTTATGATAGGATATTTGGCCAAGACAACTGAATTTGAAAATCTGGAATCTGAGGGTGCAAAAAAATCCAAATATTGAGAAAATCGCCTTTAAAAGTTCTTAGCAATGCATGTTACTAAGTTTTGATGTATTTACGGTAGGAGACTTACAAAATTCTTCATGGAACATGATCTTTACTTAATATCCTAATCATTTTTGCCATAAAAGAAAAATCAATAATTTTGACCCATACAATGTATTGTTGACTATTGCTACAAATATACCCTTGCGACTTAAGATTGGTTTTGTGGTCCAGGGTCACATATTAGCACTAAAATGTGCATATTAGTACATATTTGTGTACAAAATAAGTGTACATATTTGTACCTAATATTATTATATTCACACCTTTTGAAAGGGTGCCACCCCACCGAAAGCTTTTTTACCTTTGTGTTAAGTTCGAAAGATCAGAGTCTGTAAGATTATATTTTTAAAATAAGAAATTAATACTTTTATGCAGCAAGGATGAAGTAAATTGCATATTAAACTGTAAAAAGTAACAGCAAAGACATTTATAATGTTCCAGATTATTTAGATTTTAAATAAATGCTGCTCTTTTAATTTCTATTCATCAAAGAATCTTTATTAAAAAATGTATCAAGGTAACAACTGTTGATACCATTGATAATAATAAATAAATACTTTTTTTTTCTTCGAGCACCGAATAAGCATATTAGAATGATTTCTGAAAGATCATGTGACACTGCTGAATTTTTTTTCAGCAGTGTTTTTTCAATTACAGGAATAAACTGCGTTTAAAAATATTTAAAAAAATAAAATAAATGCATAATAAATGCAGCCTTGGTGAGAATGATTTAAAAATTAATAAAAATGTAAAAACATTTTTAAAAATCTTAAAGAGCCCAGCCTTTTGAACAGTTATGTATGTCATACAGGACTAGTAACTTTTTTCCCCCTAAAATGAGGAAATTAATCATTTTAATAGTATTAATAATTTGTATAAATATTTGTAAAAATCTGTTTTTCCCTAAAAGCAATTTTTCGTAATCTCACAAACAAGCATTATTTTTATTATCCTCTTTTTTTTTTACAATCTCTCTGACCTATATTATCAAACAACTTTATTTTACACTGTAGCTTCCTTAGCATGTAAAATGAGACAAAGACTCGAAAAGGTGTCATTAATGCATAAATGTTAGCGATCATGTGCTCAAATCTGAAAGTTGCAGAACAATTAGCCATTTTCGCAGCATAGTTTCAGCAAATGGTCTAATTTTACTTTAGAAGTTTTGACTAAAAGTTACAGTGTTTCTTTCCTTTCCTTTTAGGATTCATTCCTGACACGACCCCTTTAAAGGATTAGTTCATTTCCAGAATTTGCTCACCTCCATGTCATCCAAGATGTTCATGTCTTTCTTTCTTCAGTCAAAAAGAAATTAAGGTTTTTAAGGAAAACATTCCAGGATTTTCCTCATATAGTGGACGTCAATGGTGGCTAACGGGTTGAAGGTCCAAACTGCAGTTTAAATGCCGCTTCAAAGGGCTCTACACGATCCCAGCAGAAGAATAAGGGTCTTATCTAACCAAACGTTTGGTCATTTTCAAAAAATTAAAAATGTATATACTACCACAAATCCTTGTCTTGCACTAGCTTGACTTCACTGGGTTGGTACTTTCACCTATGTCCACCTTTCCAACGTGATTACATAAGGAGTGAAGTCAAGCTAATGCAAAATGAGCATTTGTGGTTAAAAAGTATATAAATTTTTTTTATTTTTTACAAAATTGATCATTTTGCTAGATAAGACCCTTATTCCTCGGCTGGGATCGTGTACAGCCCTTTGAAGCTGCACTGAAACTGGAATTTGGACCTTTAACCCGTTGATCCCCATTGAAGTTCACTATATGGAGAAAAATCCTGGAATGTTTTCCTCAAAAACCTTCATTTCTTTTAGAGTAAACAAAGATTGAACATCTTGGATGACATGGGGGTGAGAAAAAAATCAGATTTTTTTTATTCTGGAGGTGAACTTATCCTTTAACACCTGAAATATCACAGTGAGCTAATGGATGTAGTTATGTTACCTGGTAGACCGTTAGGGTCCCTCAGCCAACCTTTAGCCTGACCCATCTTTGACTCGATCAGTGCTAGTGCTCTCCTCATGGCCTCTGTGTCCTTCAGAGAGAAAGAGTGTGTTAGTCAGTAATGTCTGTCATATTGGCCCCCAGGGCAGAATGTCATAGCATGGATCTAAGTGGTTACAGCTTTTTGTTGCAGTTGCAGTTTATATGAAGGAGTATATGCTGAAGGGAGGGGGCTCTGCAGCTCTTTCCCTCTGATGGGCAAGAGGAGCCTCTGCCTCTCTCAATCACACACACAAAGTGCGAGAGCGGCCCACATAATCACCACTTCACACTCCATTGCACCACGCACACATCTGAAGGAGAACCCGTCTGGTTCGGTAACTCAGCCGTGCATATGGCGCTCTTCTCTACTGCAGTCTAAAGCAATAGTCATCTGCACAGGCAATGCATTCAATGCACACATTATCAGAAAAATGAGCATATCAAGAACATAACACTGAAAGACAGATGAAGGGCATGGGTGTGAAAATAGTCTCAAGGTCATGCCTTCAATGCCAATGCCTTAAAATATTACGGATTATCGAGCAGACGAGTGCTATGAGTTTTCTAGGCGATCAGACTTATCATTTTTTGTTTTGCCAACACTTTAGCATTTTTAAACATGCACTGTTTGTTGTAAATAAAACAAAGATTACTGGAGTAGTTTGCAAAATACTATTTCTGTTTTTCTACTTATGAATTTCATTTTAATTCAATGTGTTACTTGCAGGGTTAGTATAATTAATTAAAACTAAAACTTGAAACTAAAATTAAAACCATAACCATAATGTTATAAGTAAAAAAACAAAAAAGTTAAATAAATGTAAAAATTTAAAACCACAGCCAAAACTTTATTAGAAATAAAATAAATGTTAACCAAACTAAACTAAACTAACAAATTAAAATAAAATAAAATAAAATAAAGTAAAATAAAATACTAGGGAACTTTACTTCTAGCTAGCTGCCAAGGCAACATTGATCATTTTATTTGTGTAACTTATGTACTTAATTAACTTACAAAATGACCAAAAATAAAAGTTAAACTAGCAAAATAAATAAATAAATAAATAGAAATAATTAAAAAAAACGAAACTACAAACAAAACATTATTAGAAAAAAAAATACACAAAAATAAATGTAAAATAATAAAATAAAATAAAATTATAGTTTAAATTTATGTACTAAAATACAAAAAAAATAAAAATATATATATAAAACTATGCATACATATAAACTATTAAAAATAACAAAGACACACAGTTACTAAAACTTTAAAATGGAAATGGAAATACAAAAACTCATTCAAAATATTATATTAATATTTATATTTAAAATAAAGTTTTTCTACTTTTGAATTTCATTTTAATTTAATGTGTTACTTGCGGGGTATTATAGTTAACTAAAACTAAAACTTGAATCTAAAATTAAAACCATAACCATATTGTTATAAATTAAAATAAAAAATAAAAAAGAAATACAAAAATGTAAAACTACAGCTAAAACATTATTAGAAATAAAATAAACATTAACTAAAATAAGCATGAACTAAACTAAAAAAATAAAATAAACTTTATTTCTAGCTAGTTGCCAATGCAACATTTATCATTTTATTTTAGTTTAAATTTATATACTAAAACAACTAAAAAAAAAACACACTACTACAAATAACAAAAAACAAAGTTACTAAAATTTTCAAATAAAAACAATTAAAATGGAAATATGAAAACTAAATTATATTTTAGTTCATTTCTTTTTAATTGTTTGTGAAATTGACAATTTATGATTAAAAATTGTTTCTATACCTTTTTGTACTTCAGCCACATTTGCATCTTTTTATCTTTTGATTTATGGCAGTGTTTTAGGCCCCCATGTGAGGCCCCGCTGGCCCCTGAGGGCCCCAGTCTTACGACTAACATATCAGAAAGACATGGAATTGGTATCTTTCCAAGTTTTGCGGCAAGCACCACTCAGATACCGATCTGAAAATGTACAGACCTAGTTTTGTTTTGTCGTCTTTGATTCAGCAAGACAAGATAATAATGGACCTTTAAAAACTTAGAATCGAGTTCTTGTTTTTGCTTGTGGCATTTCCAGCAGGAGACACTCTGGCAGCTAAAGCAGCAGTCAGATCCAATCAGGAAAGGGAAACGGGCAGGAAATTAACCCCTCACACCTGCACCTGCTGCCTATTACACTGCATCTCACCGGTAATGGGCATGTTAAAATTTCGCTAAAATATGCAGCTAAATTCATGTCAGCCCGTTTTCATAAATCCGTATCAAAAAGCCTAAATACAGTTTGTGGTTATCCTGGACCAAACCTGAAGCACAAGTATAATCGATGAGTCTTCTCTCAGCTAAAACGAATTATCCGCCCAATCCATTTCCTCTACTTTGCCTGCCTGCTATCCAGTAACTGCTGCTTTCAAGCCAACTGTTCAGCATCCAGCAAGACAGATCACATTATTTGTAAGTTGATGAGTCATTTCCTATCCGTGTGCATTATTGGATAGATTCAGCTCAGGGTTGGGTTACATTCGCAAGCTAGGAAAAATGTTTGTTCAGGTTTTTATTGTTCTGTTAACTTCAGATAAATTCAGTGTAGCAAATGTATTTGCATATACAAATCAAATGTTTGGGGTCAGTAAGATTTTTTTTTACTTTTATTTAAGAAGGATGCATTGAATTTATCAAAAGTGACAGGAAAGACTTTTACAAAGTTACAGACGATTAAATAAATACTGTTCTTTTGAACTTTCTATTCATAGAAGCAACTGTTTTCAACACTGAAAATAATAAGAAATGTTTTATGAGCACCAAATCAGCATATTAGAATGATTTCTGAAGGATCATGTGACACTGAAAACTGGATTAATGGTGCTGTAAAAAGTCAGCTTTGCATCACAGGAATAATTTATGCAGTTATTTGTTATTTGTAATTGACAATATTACTGTCACAATATTTACTGTATTTTTAATGAATTAAATGTAGCTTTTATGAACAGAGACTACTTGTAAAATAATTAAAACACGCCAAATTTTGAATGGTTAGTGTGTAGAAAAAAATTAACATTATACATCCGAGATCAAAAGTTTAAATACACCTTACAGAATCTGAAAAATGTTAATTATTTTAACAAAATAAGAGGGGTGATACAAAATGCATGTTATTTTTATTTAGTACTGACCTGAATAAGATATTTTACATTAAATATCCCTCTTATTTTAGTAAAATAATTAACATTTTGTAGATTCTGCAAGGTGTACCTAAACTTTTGACCTAAACTGTATAGTTATGTATAAAATGTATAAAAACGAACCTAATTCTTGCTTTACAATTTGATGTTGCATTAGTTATTCACATGCTGTGGTATTACAAGCAAAGATTTCAGACACAGGCTAGACCTGATCAATATTTCATAATGAAGTCAGACGACCAGTTTGAACAATCTTTGCTTGAATATGCATTCTGCTTATGTGCCTAATCTCTGACAGATTTCACAAGCACATGCTGTGGAGAATTACAATATGGAGGAAGACTGATGCACTTACGTTACAATGATGAACTTACTCTTCAAGTGTAAGACACTGGAAAGGTTTAACATTATTTTGCTGGCTGACAACATCAGTCTCCCTTAGAGTAAATAATGTCAAGAAAGATTTGGGCCAACTGTACTCAGGATATTGGCTGATTTATAATACTGAATAAGGAAACAAGTAAAAGTAATTTTCTGATTACAGTTTTGAGTGAAACAATAAATGAATCTGGAAACGCATTGCCTTTTTCTTCCATAAATCATTTCCCACAAATGTGCTGTGTGTATAAAGGAGCTGAAGAGCAATAACTAAGTCAATCCATCTTTCATGTTGTCAGTCATAAGGCACAAGGGAGCCCAGAGTCAGAACTGAGTTTCAATTCAATTTTGTCTTAAGACAAATGCAAGTGTGTCCAATGCTAAATGTCTGTTACATTCAAAAGACTGAAAATGTACTCTTTTAATGTGCCAGATTGATTATTAAATTAGCTAACAAGTCGTCAATAAATCCTTTCTGTATATCTCAGGGTGTGTTCACACTTGTCATGTTTGGTCCGATTAAAACAAACTCTGGTGCGATTGCTCTGTTAGTGCTATTCATTTGAGTAAGGGTGCATTCACACCAGGAAAGGGCGCTAGTTCACTTGCTTTGGTCTGGGCCAAATACGATTTTTTTTGTTTGGTACGGTTCACTTTCACATTGCCCTTTTTGCAAGAGAAGCAGAAACTTTAAACAAAACCACACGTGAGACCACCTCTTCATCTGGTCTCGGTAAGGTTGTTTGGTCCGCACTCAAGTGTGATTGCTGTATTCACACCTGCCCAAAAACTCCGCACCAAGGGGGGAAACGAACTTGAGTTCGATTCAATTGAACCAAACAAGGCAGGTCTGATTACACCCTAAGTGTGAACGCTGCCATTCGAACCCTGGTGCGCACCAAACAAGCGGACTGAGACCTGGTCCACTTCCAAACGAACTTTGGTGCGGTTTGAATGAAATATCAACACAACACGGACCAAATACTTCTAAACGAACCAAAAACTGAATGTAGTGACAAGATACAACGCTATGCAACATGATTTCACAAAGGTGTATCCAAAACAAAATAAGCAGAGGGCAAACGTGGAACAATGTAGAGGTAAAGTGCCTTTTATTAGCTCTTCGTGATCGGCATTGAGCATATCAATTGGAATGGCTACTTTGGGCTCATCCACCGACCGGTCTGTGCAGCGCCACTGTAAATCGAACACACCATTCAACCCAACCAAGATTATGAATGTATCACTATACCTTGAGGTTCGGTATCTTTAGGTTCACTGTCAAAAATGCCAGTGTGAACGCTAAGAGGACCAGGACCAAATTTATCATTTTCCTTTTTGAACCAAATGAACTGAACTACAAGTGTGAACATACCCTCAGACATATGTGCTTTTCTTAAAAAGACACAAAATCCAAGTTCTGTGACTTTGAGCTAGATTGTTATGCCATACTCCTAAAAACAAGATTGTACATGTAAATTAGTACATTTAAAATTGACATGAATGAACAAAAATATTTATTATTCTTCTCTTAAGAGGTGTATTTAAAAAAATCAGCCTATTAAAATCTGTTTTTGGTCCATAAATATGGGCCACTGTCTGATAAACAGCCACATGCCTTGACTTTTCAAGCCTTTGATGAACAGCCACATGGCGTAACTTTTCTGACCCAACTTTTTTCCTTGTTTGTTATATTTTGTAATTGAGCACCCTCATTGTGCATTTAAGGACATTGCTGAAAAGTGTTGAATAAAGGCATTATTTTTGTTTTCTTTATGCACAAAAAGCATTCACATAGCTTCATAACATTACGGTTGAACCACTGATGTCACAGGGGCTACGTTCCGTATGACAGCGTGCTAAGCTAGTGTTGCCAAATCCACTGTTTCCCTGCAGAATCAGACTACTTTCCACTTTTTCCACAACTTTCTGTGGGTTGTTTTCAATTTAAAGGGTTGACGCAACCCCACTAACCTGATATTTACCTCCTTGAAAATGGTTGAGCTAGTTTTGGACTACTTTTGAGAAATAATTTGTTGTGAAAACCTGGGAACCCTGTTTGTATTGTTCTTTTGTTCATACGGGCCAGTTCAGAACCATGATCTTTTCATGTTGGAAATCTGATATTGGTCACATTTAAAACAACAATGTAAACAGCTATACAAAAAAAATCTGATCTGAGAAAAAAATCGGAATTGAGCGGTAAGACTCGCAGTGTGAATGTAGGACTATTTTAATAATGTCCTTACCACCTTTCTTGGCCTTGAACGTGTCACTTGCGTTTCTGTCTATGCGGGGTCAGAAAGTTTTTGGATTTTATCAAAAATATTTGTGTTCTGAAGATAAACAAAATTCTTATGGGTTTGAAATAACATGAGGGGAAGTAATTAATAACAGACTTTTTATTTATGGGTGACCTATGCCTTTAACTCAAAAATCACATTCCTCCAACTAGCAACAATGCCTCATGACTAAACCACTTCCTACTGCTAAACTAAATAGTAAAATTAAGACTATTGGCTATTTTAATAAAGTGAGGAGCTTTCCAATATAACCCACCCCAATTTCCTATTTCAACAGCAAATATGTGAACATGAAAGCAAAATAGACTCATCAAGCAATTTCACTAGGTTTTTAAAACTGGGAGGAGCTGTGTATCAGAAGAGACAGAGCATAAAATTAAGTTAATCTGGTAAGACAGCATTCAGGTTAAGAGAACGTGTACAGCGGGAGCCATGAAGACAGACACCAAGCTTAAAAAAGTTGTCACATCCTGAGACAGGCGTTAGTGATTAACTGTGAGACGGAGTGTCTAAATGAGGGATGATGTGAGACTGAAGTAAATATGGATGTGGAGGGTGAGTGATGGCACAGTGTCATTCTACGGCACATCCGAAAACAACCTCTCTAATTGCAATTTATTGTTTTGTTTTGGTCCTGGGTTTCTAAAATACAGCACCCCTTATAAAATGGCAAGCCAGGCTGAGAGAAAAGGCATCTATCAAATATCACGCTGGAAAAAACAAGAATGACTATACTAACACACACATACTGTTAGCAACACAATGATCTGGCATGCAGTTTGTCGCATTACAGAGCGGGAGAGAGGAGAGCTTACCTTCTATAGGAAGGGAAAAAATGGAAGAACAGAGAGCAAAAAGAAAGAGGCATGTTTACAGAGTTATATCAGGGCAACGGAAAAACAGAGGTGACAGCAAAGTAAATGAAAGCTTAGGAAACTGATTTTGAGAGTAGAGTGATTTCTTATGGAAATATTTAATATGCATGCTAAGCAAGTGAAGGGTGTCATCAGTCAGCGAGGGATCAAATGAGTCAGGCTTCATGAAATATTGAAAGGCAGATCATTAATCTTACTGTTATACACTGATGCCTTGTGTACAGTATATGGTGATGTTTTTCCACCTATGCTGGATATTAGGCCTGTGTTTTTTTGTCATATAGTCAGTGAATTCTGAGCCTGACTGTGAACAGTGCTGGAAATGGAACAGATTATTACATTAGCAGGATGGGAGTGTCGCATTCATTCAGAGAGAAAAACAAAGATAGACCAAGGGGTCTCAATAGAGCGCAGCAGTGACTGCCCACTTTTAAAGCACCCATGTATTATTTCTACTAATTGATTACCTTATCAATTCAGGCTTGAATTGTTAAGGTAATATTGATGCCATTTTTTTAACCTTATAGCATCTTTGTTTACAAGTAAGCAAGAAATTAAAGGATTAGTTCACTTCCAGAACAAACATTTATAGATAATTTACTCACCCCCTTGTCATCCAAGATGTTCATGTCTTTCTTTTTTTCAGTCGTAAAGAAATTATGTTTCTTGAGGAAAACATTTCAGGATTTCTCTCCATATAATGGACTTCAATGGTGCCCCTAAGTTTGATCTTCCAAAATGCAGTTTAAATGCAGCTTCAAATGGCTCTAAACAATCCCAGCCGAGGAAGAAGGGTCTTATCTAGCAAAACGATCGGTTATTTTCAAATGATAAGCGTTTGAGGTTAAAAAGTATATAAATTATCAATTTTTTTGCGAAAATGACAGATCGTTTTGTTAGATAAGACCCTTCTTCCTCGTTTAGAGCCCTTTGTAGCTGCATTTAAACTGCATTTTGGAAATTCAAACTTGGAGGCACCATAGTCCATTATATGGAGAGGAATCCTTAATTTTTTTTCCTTCAGAAACATAATTTCTTATCGACTGAAGAAAGAAAGACTTGAACATCTTGGATGACAAGGGGGTGAGTAAATTATCTCTAAATTTTTGTTCTGGAAGTGAACTACTCCTTTATATTATTGTAATGGGCGTTTCGTTTCCGACACGCATTGTATATGGAAAGACCAATCACAACAGACTTGGCCAACTGACCAATCAGAGCAGAGTAGGCTTATGGAAGGGGGTTGTTTACAGACCTTAAGCTCAGAACTGTTTCGAAATCATTTTAAAATGAACCTACTATTGAAATTCAGAGAAAATTACAATGTGTTCTGACCTTAGATGCATTTAAAACTGCTGTAGGAGACTCCAACACAACATTAAGACTGTTTTACCATATGTGACCCTGGAACACAAAACCAGTCATATCACGGGTATATTTGTAGCAACAGCCAGAAATACACTGTACGTGTCAAAATAACTGATTGTTCTTTTATGCCAAAAATCATTAGGATATTAAGTAAAGATCACGTTCCATAAAGATATTTTGTAAATTTCCTACAGTAAAATTATCAAAACTTAATTTTTGAGTAGTAATATGCATTGCTAAGAACTTCATTTGGACAACTTTAAAGGCGATTTTCTCAATATTTGGATTTTTTTCACCCTCATAGTCCAGATTTTCAAATAGTTGTATCCTGGCCATGTTTTGTGGGCCAGGGTCACATATGACCAGCTCTTTCGTTTGTCGGACCCATTGAAGCCAACATAACTTAGTGTAACCATTTAAGGTGGGGTTGTAGAAACGAGTCTATGTGTGTTTCAGCATAATAAAACTCATACTTTGTTGGCCCAGGCATCCTCGTCCCATGAAGTGAGTTGCAGCACTCTGATTATCTCGTTGATTTCGGCGCTCATCTTTTCAAACGTGTAGTTTCTGTTCTTCAAGGCCTCCTCCACGCCATGACTCTTAGTGCACTTGGTTGTCACGAAGATTTTAATGGCTGATGGGTATCAAAAAACAATTTTTGTTAGTCCTCAATTTCTAATCTGAGTACAATCTAAACTGTTGTACAAATCAAGATCAGATTGTGGTTTACATTTGATGCGTCCAAAAATCAGGCAACTAATTATCACCATATGAGTAGGCATATTTGCAAACACCGACATTAAAAGCCTTTCTGCATGTGCAGATGAGATGCCATAAACCTGGCTATTTATTGCTGAGCCAACAGCAGAAAGCCAACTGGATGAAGGGAAAAATCTATCCCTCCCCGCAAGGCGGTTAAATGGCTCCAATTATCAGTGTTGCCATATCAACGGGCTGGCACACAGAGACCGAACGCGGCACACACACACAGCGGTTCGCTGGTCTCTCACCTGATATAAGCACGGGCAGCAGTTCCTTCACTGTGTTCATGGAGGTGACCAGCATCACACGGTGCTCCTGGTGTGTCAGCTCCTGTTGCCGCTCGTCTATCATCTTTGCCATTTTGGTCATGCCTAACAAATTCATACATCAACACAGTGATGATGTAGAGGTCAAAAAACGGGTGTTCATTTTAAGGATTGCTAAACATTACATTAAACAGTGTAATTAGATTTTTAAAGATTTTTAAAGATTAACTTTAAGTGAGCATGATGACAACAAGGGTAATCTATGTGAAAATGAGCATGAATTAAACAGTTAAACAAGTCAATACACATTTAATCAAAATGAAAATCTAAAAATATACACCGCTGTTTAAAAGTTAAGGCTGCATTTATTTAATTTAAAGGATTAGTTCAATTTAAGAATAAAAATTTTCTGATAATTTTCTCACCTGCAGGTCATCCAAGATGTTTCTGTCTTTCTTTCTTCAGTTAAAAAAACATTTAGGGAAAACATTCCAGGATTTTTCTCCAAATAGTGGACGATCCCAGCCAAAGAATAAGGGTCTTACATAGCGAAATGATCTGTCATTTTCTAAAAAAATTACATTTATATACCTTTTAACTACAAAAGCTCATCTTGTCAGTAGCTCGGCTTCACGCATTACGTAATCATGTTGGAAAAGTAGCGTGTGACATAGGCGGAAGTACCAACTCAGTGTTTATAAAGTGAATGTGCAAAGAAACACCCTTTACAAAAAAAGGTAAAACAACGTTGGACGATTTTGAAGTTGGAAGAGAAAACCTTTTTGAACCAAAATACACAGATGAAGAAATACGACCTTTCCAACATGATTACGCAACGTGTGAAATCGCAGACGCACATCGCAGAGCTAGTGCAAGATGAGCATTTGTGATTAAAAGTATACACTTTTTTTTTGTTTTTTTTTAGAAAATGACCAATTGTTTCGCCAGATAAGACTCTTATTCCTCATCTGGGATTATGAAACTGCACTGAAACTGCAATTTGGACCTTCAACCCGTTGATCCCCATTGAAGTCTACTATACGGAGAAAAATCCTTTCATTTATTTTTGAATAAAGAAAGAAAGACATGAACATCTTGGATGGGGGTAAATAAATTATCAGGAAGTGAACTAATCCATTAAAATAAAAACACAATCATATTGTGAAATATTATTACAACTTAAAATAACTGGAACCATTTTAATATATTTTAAAATTTAACTTATTTCTATGATGGCAAAGCTGAATTTTCAGCAGTTTTATCATCAATGTTGAAAACAGCTGTGCGGCTTACTATTTTTATGGAAATATTTAATATTTAATAATATACAGTCTTGAAAAAAAAACGTTTTTTTTTCAATAGCACATACATAAAGTACAAATAAAAGTAAGGAAAATAGCCTGATCAAGGCTACTAGCAACTTAAAATCCCTCACATAAATAGAAATTCGTCCTTCAGTGGAGATATATAACAAATAATCCATTTTTCATGGTCATACCATCATTCAAAGAGTGTAATCTTTAGAAAACAAAAAAATCAGAAATAAAATTCAACCATGATAACAACGAATTCTCAAGTCTCTGCCAACTGTCCACTTGCATGAGCCAGATGTCAACAGCGTCAACTTTACTTTCATAAATACACATCAGAATGAAATGAAACCTCTTCAAAAAGAAGTAACAGGGACATAAAAAGTACCTGGTCCCAGGTTTTTAGTGTAAGTGATCAAATCTTCCATGGTTTCCACAACCTCTGCAACGGTCAGGTACTCCAGGATGCCTTTACACACCCGGATAATTTTACGCACCTTAAAATAAGAAAAAAGAAAAAGACACATTCAGACACATTGACATTTGTGACCCTGGACCACAAAACCAGCCATACGGGTCAATTTTTTGAAACTGAGATTTCAAAAAATTCTGAATAAATAAGCTTCCCATTGATGTATGGTTTGTTAGAATAGGACAATATTTGGCCTGAGATACAACTATTTGAAAATCTGGAATCTGAGGGTGCAAAAAAAAAAAAAAAAATCTAAATATTGAGAAAATCGCCATTAAAGTTGTCCATGTTTTGATATATTTATGATAGGAAATTTACAAAATATCTTCATGGAACATGATCTTTACTTAACGATCTAATGATTTTAGACATAAAAGAAAAATCGATCATTTTGACCCATACAATGTATTGTTGGCTATTGCTACAAATATACACATGCTACTTAAGACTCGTTTTGTGGTGCAGGGTCACCTTTACACATTTAGCACTCAAGCTACACATTTTATCAGTACAAACATTTCCTGGGAATCAAACCCATGACCTTTACGTTACTAGCGCCATGCTCTATCATTCAAAGAAGGGATCCTTACAGGTAACCCACAGGACTATTGTTTTATTCTGCAGGTCTCTGCCACAAACAGCCAGACCCACAAGATATAGTTCCATAACATCATGCTTACTCAGTGCCCTGTGAACAAAACAGCTTCTTGAGAAAGATGATAGCAGCACTATTAATAGAGCTCAGAGTTAGCTTTCACCACAAACCGATGATCTAATATCTCACCAGTAGATGTACATACACACAACACCACACAGTCTGTGCTCTCTTGGAAATGTTTCTTTTTATTACACCTGTTAGAATATGCTTTTTTATCACTATATAATACTACAGCAGTCAATGGCTCTAAATCTGCATATGTTCTCAGTGGTTTTAGGGAACATTTTTGGTTTTGAATACATATTATGAGCCAATTTGCACTGTGCTGCTGGGTTCGTATCTTGTCTTGTGATGAGAAATCTTGTGACCCGCAGAAGCAGAGACTTCAAAAGTATCTCGCGCCGAGAGAAGACACACTGTGTGCTAGGCGGCTCACTCAGATCATGTGCTCCGTGTGAGCTCCATTATGCTGCGCCTACACGGCAGCTCACAGGGGAGGCTGGATATGTGGAGCACGGCACATTAAGACCACAAGTTACAACGCATGATAAGGGGCTGTGTGTTTAATGTTGTTAGGCCAGAAGAAAGGCCTTTTTTGTAAAGATGATCCAAAGAATTCAAATTCAGGATGTGCCTTTTACAAATCCAATTTGCTTTATTTTAAGTTCAGAGTTTAAAAAACTATATGCGACCCTGGACCACAAAATCAGTCAGCATGGGTATATTTGTAGCAATAGCCAAAAATACACTGTATGGGTTAAAATGATAGATTTGTCYTTTATGTCAAAAATCATTAGGATATTAAGTAAAGATCATGTTCCATGAAGATATTTTGTAAATTTCCTACCATAAATATATCAAAACTTCATTTTCGATTAGTATTATGCATCGCTAAGAACTTCATTTGGACAACTTTAAAGCGATTTTCTATTAGTTTTTTCGATTTTCAAATAGTTGTATCTCAAACAAATATTGGCATATCCTAGCAAGCTATGCATCAATGGAAATCTTATTTATTCAGCTTTATATGATGCATAAATCTTAATATGACTGTCAAATATTCAACAGTATAAACCAGTTTACACAAGGAAATTGCTTGCTTGGTTAAGATAACAATCTTGCTTTCAGTCAAAACCCTCTTTTGAAATGTAATATGACATTTCCCAGAGAGAAAGGTGTGACATCTAATCTCATCGATGCACACTAAAAAAACAAAATGTTAGGTTTGTCAGTCTCGAAAAGCAGGGCTTTGGAGGAGAACACAGTGTGTCATTGTCGACTGCCAGGTTCAGCATCTGAAAAATTGCCAAATTTGAAAAAAAAAAAAACAAGACTGTGCACTCACACATTTCCATCCAAACGGCACACAATTTCAAAGCGAATATAAAAATGCCATGAAACAGTCAAGTGTAAAGAGAGTATTACCAACCAGAGTAATATTTAAAACTTAATTTTTATAGCTGTACTGAGCAACGCTGGTAAACTGACGCTACCTTCTCATGACGCTATGCTCTGCTCACATGCCCTGAAAATAATAGCTTTGTTGGACTATACATTATTTGGATTTTATTTTATTATATTATATTATTATATTTAAAAATCATATCACCTTTATTGAAAAAAATATATTGTGATATATATTGATAGTGAGTTATTGTCCAGCCCTAACTGATATTTAATATTAATATATTTTCTGTCAAATTTTATTGTTTTACTTTAAACACAAATAAAATTGTGGTTGTTTTATTGGCTTGTATTGTTTTTTTATTAAACTCAGTATCATTAAAATTAATTAACGTCTTACAACATTGTTTTACATTATTTAATAACATAATAATAATAATAATTATTAAAAAGCATTTTCGGTTTCGGTTTTTGGCTGATTCCAAGTTTAATGTCAATATATGACTTCTGCAGGTGTACAATATTGTTCAAAAGTTTGGGGTCAAAAAGTTTTTAATGCTTTTCAAAGAAATCTCTTATGCTCACCAAGGAGAATAATAAAAAAACGTTTTCTATTTTAATGTATTATAAAATATAATTTGTCCTGCAATGTCAAAGATGAATTTTCAGCGTCATTACTCCAGTCTTGACTGGTTTAATGATCCTTCAGAAATCATTTTAATATGCTAATTTGCTATTCAAAAACAGTTTCGATGTCAGGGCCAATAGCCTCGTGTTTAGCGCGCTGACATATAGCGCTGCTGCGTTGCGGGCATCCCGAGTTCGAATCCCAGCTCGTGGACCTTTCCCGATCCCACCCACTTCACTTCCTGTCCAATTTCACTGTCCTATATAAATAAAGGCAGAAAAATGCCCAAAAAATCTTAAAAAAACAAAAAAAACAAAAACATTTTTGATTATTATTAATGTTGAAAACAATAATACATTTTTACACAATAACACATATTTTTCTGGATTCTTAAATGAACAGAAACTTCATAGGAATAGCATTAATTTGAAACAAAACTTTTTGTAAGATTACAAATGTCTTTACTGTCACTTTTTGTCAATTCAGTGCATACTTGCTGAATACTGAGCTTCTTTTGAACGCCAGTGTATGTGTATTAGACTTAAGCTAATCATTAATCTCAGTTATTTTTTTTAAAAATTAATCATCAGCCTTGAATCGTCATCAAGACATCCCTCATTCCCATTCATACCTCTGCCTCGTCAAAGGTCAGAAGCAGGTCTGAAGTGCCAGAGAGGATTCCCCGCGAGCCATCGATGAGGTAATCACGGGCCGGGACAGAGTACGGGTCTGTTCTCAACATCTGAGCTGCTTCCACCAGCTTTGCACAAGCATTCTCCACCCTGAGAAACAAAGAAAAACATCACGACTGAGTAAACTCGTTTGTACGACTTGGCCTTTGTCATACTGTATGAATCTAAACATAGCTATAATGGCCTGCACTATTAAAAATGCTCAATTTTTCAGTGCAGAAAGAAAAACTATGCATTTGACTCAAATAGGAGGTGACTTAACCAATTGATTTAACGGCAATTAAATCAATAGCCCACTCAAGACTATTTAACACTTCCCAGAAATGAGAGCAGTAAACAACTTTAAAGCTTTCCAGTTAGCAGTGTAAAATCTTCTCTCAGACTGGATAACACTGTATTAATAGAAATTAAAGCAAGTCCCAGTCGCCCCGCGGCCCACGGGAGAGTGGGATGATGACGTGTTCTGGAGAAGGCCTCTCTTCATCGTTATTTTGCGGTGGAGACCCAGACTTACGCAGGCACCTCCCTGTATGAGACACCACCTGAGTGTCAGTGCTTACAACACAGCCTATATATAGAGAGCTTCACATTTCCTGTCACCAACCACATGTGTGCTGATTGATGATCCCTGTGCCAGCTTGTGTTTAAGGTGCCAAATGTGTCAGCAAAGGCTTTTGCTGTCTTTAACTGAGCCCATCTGCCCAGCAATTACAAACAGATACAGATTCATACAGATACCCACACTTTATCATCTGCCAAGCCTGATAAAGTCTAACCGCTTGAAAGGTAATAGCACACCTCTCCTTGATACGCACCACATTTCATGTCTGTTGCACAAATGGTGCAGAAGCAAGCTAAAACCTTATTATATTTAACTATGAACAGTAAAAATAGTGAATCTGGTCTTAGTAAACACCAGTAATAACTGTAAATATTTCTTCTAAATATAGCCTCCATCTGTTTCTCCAACTAAATTTGGACTTGCTTACTATGAATGACCACATCACAGTTTGTCATTCCGGCTTGTCATTTATTTCACATTTGTACAATCTTATGAAAAATTATTCCCTTCTGGAGTCCGATTAGTGAGCCAGGAGAAACCGTGCAGAGTCCATATGGACCTGTCAACTCCACTGTTGCTCTGAGGAAGCTTAATTCGCTATTACATATGCATGAGGTCTTACATCTATATAATATAAAGTTTATTATAAACAAAAATAATAATAATTGACATTTTTTATGAGAAATCTCGCTCTCTCTCTTTCTCTCTCTCTCTCTCTCTCTCTATATATATATATATATACACACACACAGTTGAGGTCATAAGTTTACATACACCTTGCAGAATCTGCAAAATGTACTGACCTGAATAAGATATTTCACATTAGTCCACAAGAGAAAATAATAGTTGAATTTACAAAAATGACCCTGTTCAAAAGTTTACATGCACTTGATCCTTAATACTGTTTTGTTACCTGAATGATCCACAGAAGGAAACATGATGCATTAAGTCGGGGGTGAAAACTTTTTGAATTTGAAGATCAGGGTAAATTTAACTTATTTTGTCCTCTGGGGAACATGTAAATATCTTCTGTAGCTTCTGAAGGGCAGTACTAAATAAAAAAAATATGATATTTAGGCAAAATATGAAAAATGTACATGTCTTCATTCCGTTCAAAAGTTTTCACCCCCGGCTCTTAATGCATAATTTATCCTTCTGAAGCATCGGTGAGCGTTTGAAACCTCTGTAATAGTTGCATATGAGTCCCTCAGTTGTCCTCAGTGTGAAAAGATGGATCTCAAAATCATACAGTAATTGTTGGAAAGGGTTCAAATACACAAAAATTCTGAAAAACCAAAGAATCTGTAGGACCTGAAGAACTTTTCTGAAGAACAACGGGCAGTTTAACTGTTCAGGACAAACAAGGGACTCGTGAACAACTATCACTAAACAAAATAACACAGCTGTGGATAATTCAGATAACAACACAGCATTAAGAAACGAGTGTATGTAAACTTTTGAACAGGGTTATTTTTATAGATTCAACTGTTATTTTCTCTTGTGGACTATATGTAAATGTCATTTATGTGAAATATCTTATTCAGATCAGTACAAAATAAATAATAACATGCATTTTGTATGATCCCTCTTATTTTGGTATAATTAACATTTTCCAGATTCTGCAACGTGCATGTAAACTTTTGACTTCAACTCTATATATTACATCTTTATATTTTGTAAAACATAAATAAGCATAGTTATATATTATTAAAACATACATTAGAATATTATATATCAATATAAAAACATGATGTGTCTTGATCCAGTTCTCTCCTCTTGTTTCCATAATTTCAAAAAAGATTATACATTTATATATATATATATATATATTTATTTATTTTTTTACTTTTTTTTTTTCATTTTTGATTTTTATGTTTTGTGCAATTTAATTATAGATAGTAATTACACCTAAATACATTTAATATATAACATAATGTTTTGACCCAGTTACCACCTCTTCTTTCGTTCAAGTCATCTAAAAAAAAAAAAAGCATTAAAAAAAGGAAATCTGCCATCTTCTAAACTTTTACCCTTTAAAGGAGAAGTTCACTTCCAAAACAAAGAGTCACATATAATGTACTCACCCCCTTGTCATCCAAGATGTCCATGCCTTTCTTTATTCAGTCGTAAAGAAATTATGTTTTTTGAAGAAAACATTTCAGCATTTTTCTCCATATAATGGACTGATATGGTGCCCCGATTTTGAACTTCCAAAAAGCAGTTTAAATGCAGCTTCAAACGATCCCAAATGCGGTTATAAACAATCCCAACCGAGGAAGAAGGATCTTATCTAGCGAAACAATCGGTTATTTTCATTAAAATAATACAATTTAAATACTTTTCTCAAACTTTCATCTTGCCTTTCTCTCCCTGAACTCTGTGTATTCTGATTCAAGACAGTTAGGGTATGTCGAAAAACTCCAATCGTATTTTCTCCCTCAACTTCAAAAATTATTTCAAAATCATCCTACATCGCTGCAGAAGTACCAACCCAGTCTTTGGAACGTAAACATGCAAAGAAGATCAAACATCCTTAACAAAAAAGGTAAAACAGCAATATAGGACAATTTCGAAGTTGACGGAGAACATGAGATGGGAGTTTTTCGACTGTGACTTTCTGACTTAGAGCATTTGAGAGAGTGAAAAAGATGGTGAAAGACAGACACAGACAGTGTGCATCAATATTAAACAGATTCAACACTAACTGCTCCATCTGCATCAGCTGCCAAGACACCACTTCACACAGCCAGGGAGACACTAGGGAGAGCAGTCATATAGTTTTTGCGTTGACTTATCAATAATGCATCGTAAGCTTGGTGGAAAACGCCCCCTAAGCTTCAGCAGTGAAGGGATGACTCAGCCACTGACGGCAAGCAATCGCACCAAAGGAACAAGTTCTGCAAGACCTTATTTAACCTCCATCACACTGTATATTATTTCCAGCTTTCTTTACGGTCAATACATCAAAGACCTCAAACTCTGTTATTAGGCTTTATAGGTATCTAAAATCAGGAAGAGCAAAAAGCTGTATTCATTGTATAATGTAAAATCACTTTAAACTTCTCTTGACAAGGTAAAGGCACATGCTTTGTTAATCCTGTGCAATGAGCGTATATGTGTTCAGGGTGATTAGAACTGATGTATGTTCACATGACAAGCGCCTGGAGAAAGACAGGAAACACAGGTCTTACTTAATGAAGGCCGGAGGCATGTCTCTTTTCATAATCTTGTCTTCTGTGGTCTGTACCGTCTCCTTCCCCACCTGAGAACACATGTAAAACAAGCTTGTTTACAAGATGCATAATGAGACCATTAAATGCATTTCTATTTTTCTGACACCAGCCTCCAGTCAAAAAGGTTATACACACTCATAGGGAAAAGCTTCAACCCTTAGGCAGACCAGACTGACACAGCTTGTGAATGGGGTCGCTCTGAGTGTCTGGACACAATAAGGGCCTGTGTGTCTTGGATGAGCCCTGAGGCTGATCTACCACTCGCTGTCTGGGATGCTGCCAATACTTCCAACTGTCCAATCTGAAACAACAACCCATGATGCTCATCTGCCATTACAACACCCAGTTATTGATTATTTCCAGAATGAACACATTGGAAACCATGCAATAAACACATCTACAAAAAATAAACATTAATTAAAAAATAAAGAAAAGTAAACAGAACAAAATAAGAAACAAAACAAAGCTAAACTAAATTAAATGAAAAACAAAAACAAAGCAAACTAAACTAAACTAAACAAAAATCAAAATGAACCAAAACAAACATAAACCAAACCAAGCCAAAATAAACTAAAACAAAACAAAAAACAAAATGAACCAAACAAAAACAAACCAAAACTAAACTAAATAAACCACAAACTAACCAAACCAAAACAAAAAAACAAACCAAGCCAAAATTAACAAAAAGGAACCAAAACAAAACAAAGACCAAAATGAACCAAACCAAAACAAACAAAAAACTAACAAAAACAAACCAAAACGTACCTAAACAAACAAAAAAAAGAACCAAACAGAAACAAAAAAGGAAACTAAGCCAAACAAAATGAGAAACAAAGCAAAGCTAAACTAAATAAAATGAAAAACAAAGCAAAACAAAAAAAAAACAAAAAACAAAATGAAACAAAACAAAAAACAATACAAAACCAAAGCTAAATTAACCAAACTAAAACTAAATAAACCAAAAACAAACCAAAACTAAACTATATAAACCACAAACTAACCAAACCAAGCCCAAATAGATTAAAACCAAACAAAACAAAAACCAAAGTGAACAAAATAAACCAAAAAAAACAATAATCAAACAAAAACGAACCAAACCAACACAAAACAAAAATGAACCAAACCAAAACAAAATATACCAAAAAACAAACTAAAAGGAAACAAAACTAAACAAAAAAACTAAATAAACCAAACTAAAACAAACAAAAACCAAACAAAATCAAATTCAAAACAAATGTCAACAAAAGAAAAACAAAATAAACCAAAAACGAACCAAAACGAAACAAACCTAATCTAAAACAAACAAAAATTAACCAAAACAAACCAAAGCGAACCAAACCAAACTGAAACAAAGCTAAACAAAACAAAATCAAAATGAACCAAAACAAAATAAACCAAAAACAAAAAAAAGATCAAAACAAAACCCAAATGAACCAAACCAAATCGAAACCAAACAAAACAAACAAAAAACAAACCAAGCAAAAACAAACCAAAGCAAACTAAACCGAACTGAAATAAAGCTAAACAAAACCAAAATGAACCAAACCAAACAAAAACCAAAAACAAAACAAAACCCAAAATGAACCAAACCAAATCAAAACAAAACAAACAAAAACCAAACCAAGCCAAAATCAACCAAAACAAAACAAAAACGGAATATAGTTATATGATTCTAGAAAACCTGTACTGTAATTGCTCTGATTTTATGTTATACCACGTTCATAAACTCTTTTCTGATTCAATTATTTCAATAATTACCACAAATCAGCTCAAACTGTCTTTCATCGATTCAAAACCCTGTCTCTGAGTCACTGATTTTTGTTTATCACACAAAAACCAAGACCAACCATTAATCTGAACATTTTTTGTGTCCATGCAAAAAAATAGAAAAAAGTGCCACTAATTCTCTCTTACAACATAGCAAAACCATTGTTTGATTTTTAAACCAAAATCCTGAGGTGACAAGATATCAGACCACACACACATGCTCCCATCCACGTGGTCTATTTGCCCTTTCACTGGACATCAGGAATGACATTACAGTGTCCTTCTTTAGAGTCCACTAATGCAGAGATAGCAGCGTAACAGAGAGATGTTTGTTATCTCCACACGGCACATGGCCACTTTCCGCCTGCTCTTTTTTCCAATGATGTAATTACACAGAGGCAGTCACATTCATTTCTCTATCCTCCATCTCTGAATCGTATTTGAAGAAGATTTTTAGGCTCCCGTCAAGCTTTAGAGACTTTCATGAGCTGACATTTAGAAATATATATCAAGCTTTTATTTGACTGGATAGCTGAAAACAGCAAGTCATAACAATGAGATGAGAAACAGGTCAAACAGACGCAAGTAGTAAATAACAGACTGCATTGATTCACAACCGATGACCTGCTAAGGACCATTGATCGCATTGGAATGCTTAAAGCATGCAGTTGTGAATGAAGGATGGTGCTTTTGTAGTGCAGTGCGCTCTTTTACTGAGTCCTAATTGGGTGAAGGGGACTCATAAATAAGGCTAACTGGGTTAACTGCTGGGCTAAAGTGGGAACAGAGATCATATGCATGCACAGCAGCAAGTCACAAACATCAGCCCTTTGCACGCTGTGAAGAATGCTGCACGACCTGTTTGATAGATGCATTCAGCTGAATAAAAAGCCTTTCATTGCAGTTCCGGATAGACATGATGTACCCTTGCAAAAAACATCCAACAGTCAAAATGTCATTTGGTCAAAGGGTTGAATACTTGCATTTATTACTTTC